>JAJLSF010000308.1:0-92723 GCA_030567395.1 Citeromyces hawaiiensis
GAAGAGGTGCTCATCAGAGAGGCACCCTATGAACAGAACTCGCTTTCTTGCTCACCGCATTTCAAGTGATTCGCGTTGAGCAGTGCCATTCAAATGGATATATCAAGACTTGCCGTCTTCCAAGTGAATAGACCGATTCGTCTGGCCTAGTAGAAAAGGTGTAAAAAGATTACAGCACCTGAGTTTCCCGTATGGTCACCCCCTAAACTACACGGTCAGGCTCTAAGTAGCTTAAGTACAGTTGATCTGAGGGAAACGGTGGTTGACGAAATGGCTGGAAAAACAATGCTGCTGCGTTGCGAGAATGTCTCCAAGTTCGCGTCTAATTCAGCTGCTCTTGCTGAAATAGAGACTCTGCGAGAATCCCGCTTTTATCCGCTCTAGACGCAATGCTTAAAATGATTTCTTATAGATTTCCAGAAGGGAAATCACGGTTATATCATCCATCTTCATCATATGACACCTTTCCTCCAGCATCAATCTGCATCTCAAAAGAGGTGGCAGGATCAAAGCGTCTACCGAGTATCAGAGGCTGAGAAGCTGCAGTTGACTCTTAGGAGAAAAAAATGCTACAATATATGTTTTGAGGGGCATAAATGCAGATGCTTGTCCTCCACGGCAATTTTCACAACTTTGAGGTGTGGAATCGCGCAGTCCCAAAACTATTCGCGGTATCTACAAACACCATGAACAACTCTGGCAAGACGAGGCCCACGGTCCCGGCCAACACGATGAATGCAGTTGTTTTGAAACTGGAATCTGACCTGAATTTCCTACACAAAACGCTGAACGTTTCTCATTCCCGCTTCGTACAGCTGAGTCAGCTCTTTAAAGGTACACTTGACCAGGTTACTTCGTCTGCCAATTTGCTGAAGCGAGAGCTATCTACCAACGCGCCTTTAGAGGAGAAATTGAAAACGTGCGATAATCTTATAAATGTGGCCCATTTGATGGCTAGTTCTCTCAATGTACTGAATCCTCCGGAGATAATGACAGTTGTGGGCAATTCTAACGGAATTCCCTTTGCTTCTAGACCGCAGGATCCGTCGCCAGATTTTTACAAGATGTCTGCTCCCCCTTCTGCCAACATATCTCCCGATACCTATGCCATGTTGAAAAATGCTCATAATTTCTCTCAAAGACAAGCACACATGCGAAATCCTGAACCCCATCATAGTAATGTCCCCATCCCACCATCATCGAATGTGAGACCGCCACCTAATGCGAGAAGTCGGGAGGTTACACAGGAAATGCCCCAACCGCCACAGAGACGATCCTCTGTAGAAATGCTTCAGCAAGCGTTGTTTTCCAATAGAGAACAGGTGAATTTGCCGCAGAGTTCTCCAAATCCCTCATATTTTCAGGCGCCTCAACCTTTTCCGACTTCTCACAACGCTCAGGCCATTCACAATCCTCAAAACACTCAAAATCTTCAAACTTCTCAGAACTCACAGAACCCAGACTCTCTGTTTCCTCAGGCCCCTCAGACCACCCAGAACCGAGACTCTCAGACTCCTAAGAACAGGCGTCCTGACAAAAAGACAATTTCCGACTACTTGAAACATTATTTGCAAAGGTGGGATATTGAAACGTTCAAAAAATACCCCATTGCATCTTTTCATCTCGACAAATCAGTCTCTACGGTTTTCGAGCTTTTCGATTATTGGTACTCTTATGTACCGGGCCAGGCTGTTCCTCCTATAGCTTGGCTTTTATCGAAATACCCCAACAGTCCACAAACCAGAGAAGTTGATTTCATACATCGAAGGCGTATTATCGAATTTATCATCGGTATACTAATCAGAGAACCAGAGAGGACCCTGCCGAGGATTCTCGCCCAGGTAGAATCCGTACGGCTCAGTCAAACGACTGGAGATTTGAACTCGCTGAGCAAGCTACTTTTTGAAAATATGAAGAAAAGAACACCTTCTGCCGACACCACCGCTCCCGAAGTTTCAAAGAAACTCAAACCAAACTCGGCTGAAGAACCTTTGACTATATCATCCGGAGATGAAAGTGTTGATTTAGAATTATCGGAAATTGAAGACTACAACGCAGATGATTCTGAGCCTGATCTCAACAAACTCATAAGCACGTCCATCCCACGAGAGGAAATTGTCAAAATTCTCGCCCTCAAAGATTCACCGCGTCCTTTGATGCCTATAGGAGAAGCATCAACACAATCGAAGAACCTCACTCGTGAAGTTCTCGCTCAGCTGGAAAAGCCTACTATCCCAGAGAGACAGGAGTCTAGTAATTATAAAATGAGCAGGACCGGGGAGACCGTTCACGAGCTGTGGCGCGAGTGGTTTGAAGGCTTGAATGGCCAGCCATCTATAAAGTCGCTAGAAAAAGAATACGGCACTTCATGGAGACAGCACAACACAGAGCACAAATTTTTCTCCTCAAGACTCAAAGTCATCTCAACTATCGAGAGGTTTTTAGATGGTAGCGAGGGAATGAGCACTCAGGAAGCTTTAAACCTGTTTGAAAATTACAGAAGAGACCAGAATTTGAGACTCAAGTCTTTAGGTAAAACGCTATCCACGCTTTCTTTCGAGCAGCTTTGCAGCCAGCTTGGAGTTGAGATGCGTCAGCCAACGATATCTCAGAAATGATAGAGATAATGTAACATAATGTACTATTCTTGAGCGGTAAGGGAACAAAATTCGTTTTTTGAAAGGCGACAAAATAAGGCAAACTTCTGCTGAAAGGGATTGTTTTCCTTTTATGACTGTAAGCTTTTTTATTGCAGTGACTTGTCCTCTAAGATACAGAGAACCAAAATTCTCAGCAAAATGGCGGCAATTACTTTCAGAACGGGTACTATGGTTACTCAGATATATTCGAACTCACCCACCTAACAGGGGATATAAAAGCTACTTATATAGTCCGGCGTGCATGAACGATATGCATCTTCATGCACTTGATGTCACGTGACCGTCATATGGAACATAAGTTCCAACAATTACGCCAAGCGGCTTTGATTTAGCAGGTAACTATGTGCTCTCGATAGAGCAACGTTGAGAATTGCCAGAAAAGACCAACTGCTCTAGCTATCGAATATAATTTTCAAAAAGTGACTGAGGACTCTTATGTAAAGTCTCTATCTAGTCTTAATATCCAATCATCCATCAAAAAATGAACCCCCCGGTGTACAGATTTCATTATTCATTATAGCTTGAAGTATATCTTTTTCAGCCGATTGACAAACTGGAACGGATTACTTATCTCCAGCCTGGGTGGCTCAAGAAGTAGTTCGTCCCATTCGACCCATCCGAAATGATAATGTACAAGTAAATTCAAAATGAGGGCCGAAAACACTTTATGGCTCCTCGCCAAGATGAGCAGCTCCACCACTTCAAGGTAAATGGTATTGCACGCCATTGAAGGATACCACTCATCGTCATGTATGATCTGTCTGGTCAAGTTGATGTTCATTAGTTGTGTCATTGTGCGAAAATTAGAACTCTCCCAAAACTCCATCTCCTCTAACGTACCGTATTGTTTGAATTTTTGCCGCATCGTTCTACTTTGTGACAAGGGTGCATTGAATTTCCCCACAAGTTTATCGTTCAAAAGGGAGCGATTTATGGCCACAACAAGGTGGAAAGTTTCCTCCTCCGTAAACTGCGTTAGGAGCTGTGCAGTCAATGTGTCGTAGCCGAACCTCGACTCGAACTTGGGCAGACTGAAGACCATCAACAGATTTCGCAAAGAGTCTTTGCATTCGATTAACGGATGCTGAGATATAAGTGATTCCAGAGATGCTAAAGGTGTGCCTTTGGAATAGATTTTTCCAGCCTCTTTAAGCAGGTCAGCGTAGCAGTCATTATGGGGCCGCGATTCGTTTTTCTGCAGTAATTTACGGTATATGTGGTACTTTAAATGCTTGGGTATACCAGAATCAAGAGAAATTTTTATAGTCTCACTGTAATGTTTTGTTTTCCAGGCCGATTTTATGGCAAGAGCCTCCAGTCTGGTCCAGTTAGATTCTCTTGATTTCTCAAAACTCGCTAGCTCCATCTTGCGTTTTTCAGCATGTTTCGCTGACTGATTTAGCACTTTAGAAATTTCCCTCTCGTGCTGCTGGTCCTCCATTTTATCTTTTGGGGGGAGCCATAATGGTCTAGTATGGCTAATTTGGTCAAGTTTTTCCAAAGAAATTAATTTGGTATCGTCTAGACCCTCGTTTGAGGCAGCAGCAAACCTGCCATCCAGCCCAGAAACTACAGACGATCGCTCGCGCAAGTCCTTTTCAATCATCTGTCGCGAGGAGGAATCATAGAATGTGGATATATCTTGTGCTACCGGAGACAAGCCCTGGAATGTGTTTGAGCTTATGAGCGCGGATGTGGAGCGAGATTTGAGTTGAGGCCGATTGGGTGGATCAGCAAAGAAAATATGATCATTACTGAGATTCCCCGGCAGAGGAGACGGAGGCATAGAAACTTCGGCAGCATCCATAGCTCCCTTGATAGTTTTAACGGGTTTACTGGAATGCGTAGATGCATATAGAGATGTGGTGGATCCCATAGTGAGCGGTACATTGTACATGAGGCTGCTACTATCGATTTCCTCGTCATCAAAGTCGAATTTCTTCTCGCTCCCCTTCAATCGATTTAAAGCGGGAGAACACGTAGGAGTATTCAAACTCGCCTCTGACGAGATTCTGGAGCTTTTAGAGCCGTAAACAGATTGTTCTTCAGGGGTTCTGGAATTGGTAGAGTCCTTGATCCCGGGAAGTGTTATTCCGAGTCCCACTTTACTCATATGCCGACGCGCACTGTACGGCTTGAAACTTGGCAAATCAGAGTGGCTGGTTGAGTTTATAGATACCGTGGAGAAATCACTTTGCATATCATTTCCATTCCCATGTTTCTTGGCCATACTTTGATATATCGCCTCTAAGAGGTGTGTTGATTGATATGCATGCTATTATATGCGCGGTGCAGAGATGTGTGGAACTTTACAGTGTGAGAATGATGAGCGAGTCAGCGAGTCGTTTATCTACTGGGATACGTGTTATAACATTGAGCTTGGCGCAACGTCTTTCGATCTTGGGTTGTTTCGCATTTTTTAACTCCTTCCAGTCGATTAGTTGAAAGCTTTCGTTCTTTTATGCTGACTTGATGTATGTCACAATATTAGCCTCACATGACTATAGCCGCGTGTCTGCTCTGTCAGCCCAGCCATGGGAACAAACAGGAGTCTAATCTTCTATTTGTCTATTTCCAGGCTATCACCCCAGCTCAGCCTTCTCCTAAAGCTCTTTGAACCTAATGAACGGTCTGCAAAGTCTGCACCATTACAGACATACAAGTGCATACAAGTGCCTTTTAGTTGTTGCTTGTATCGAAAGGGGGGTCATAAGAATTAACAGGTGACATTGATCAAAAGAATGATCGCATGAGGTTCATCCTCCAGACACACAAGGTTTTATTGTTCTGGGACTTTATAGTTTTGGGCACTCCAACTCCAGAATATGATTTCAATAAATATTTACGAAAATATGCAGCATCACTGCCGCTCCCATCCTCCCCTGGGGTAAATTATCCCGGACTACCATTAACTGAACGGCCAGTCTTTTAAAACGCAGCCAATTGCTTTAAAGGCTTTGATTTTTCAAATTTTTTGTTTGTTCAACGTCAGCCAGCTTGAGTCCCACACAGCGTTACTCTCTTAAATAACATTCGTTATAGGCAATATATGGCAGATAGACATCGCAGATAGACCTAAGCAGAATCAGATCACGTGACCCGTGCATGTCGTGCGGCTCGGCTCGACTTACCCGAGGTCGTGTCCCGCCAATATGCACGGATCACTTCTCCGTTTATAAAAAAGAAATAATACAAGCAAGTGGTGTGACAATAAAACAGGCCACCATAACAATATAAAGCTCACGGAACCAGAATGATCAGCATGAATCAAACAATATCGAGCACAATCTTTGATCCTGAAGGATGCAACGCGATTCTTGACAAAAATTACGCACCCATATCTTTTGCAGTTCCCAGAGACACGCTTGTGGATGGCATACCGGATGGAATACTTTCGTTAATTGCTCCGGTAACCGTTTACTGGGTCTACTCCCTCTTCTTCCATATATTGGACGTGTTTCAACTGGCTGAAAAGTACAGAATACATCCTGCAGAAGAAATTACGGCTAGAAATAGAGTATCGAGAATGGTTGTACTACGCGAAGTGATTGTCCAGCATATAATCCAGACAGTGTTTGGTCTGGTGATTTACAAATTCGATCCAACCCCTATGACTGGGTTTGAGTGGAACGATATGTACCAGTTGAAGCAAAGCTGGCCACTGTTACCTAACTTTGTCATTTACTACGCCTACTGGTACGGGTTCTCGTGCATAAAGCTTGTGATTGCATTTTTGATCATTGACTCATGGCAGTTTTTCTTGCACCGTCTCATGCACCAGAACAAGGCTCTATATCGCAGGTTCCACTCTAGACATCATCAGCTTTATGTTCCTTATGCTTTTGGCGCTCTTTTCAACGATCCAGTTGAAGGATTCCTTTTGGATACATGTGGAACCGGATTGGCGATGATTTTGACTAATCTCACTCCAAGAGAGGCTACCGTTCTTTACTGTTTCTCCACAATGAAGACCGTGGATGATCACTGCGGTTACGAGCTTCCGTTTGATTTGTTCCAGAAAGTGTTTCCTAATAATTCCGTCTACCACGACATCCATCACCAGCATTTTGGAATCAAATCCAACTACTCCCAGCCGTTCTTTGTTTTCTGGGATAATCTCTTTGGCACAACCTACCACGGGCTTGACAAGTACAAGAAGAGTCAGCAAAAAGTCACCCTAGAAAAGTATCACCAGTTTTTGGCTGACCGTCAAGCGAAAAGAGACCAAAAATTCAACCGGTATTCCGATTCCGAAGACGAAAAGGAGCTCAAAGATCGTTAATTGTACTTTTATTTTAATTTATGCTTTTTTAAGCACCTTCTATTTACACATTACTCGCTTGTTGTGCCGCTTTTTGGTTCTGAGCAGATTTCAACTTGTTAAACTCATCCCTCGACTTTTTCTTCAGCTCGTCCAAGATTATAAACTTCTCTCTGGGATTCACCGAGGGGAGCTCTTCATGCTGAGCAAGATCCTGGTTCCAGTGCTCGTCACTGCCTTTCCTCCATATGTTTTCCCAAAACAACTTGGTGGGGAATTTGAATTCGTCTATCACGGTGGCAAGATCTGCCGCAGATTCCTGTGTGTAAGAAGGTCTGTATTGACCTCTGCACCAGATATTACCATCTCTGTTTCTTTTCCTCATAGCTTCGGCTTCATTCTTCTTGGTGACTTGTCTCATGTATTTGAGTTCCACTAATGCGTTGTATGCTTTCAAAGATGCGTCGAAATTACCAAAATCAGCAACACACATAACCCTCCAAATGTCTCTTCTCTTGGTGGGCTTCTTGTTCTCCCAGTTGGGTCTCCAGAACTGCTGAGTTATCTGGTAGTTGTTTATATGGGGAAGCTGCGAGTAGATGACCTGTCCACTTTCAATATTCCTAAAGAGGTAAACTTGAGGAGCAAACCCATTCTTCTCTAGCCATCTGGCCTGACGAAATTTTGTAGACATATGTGGTGGAGAATTGGTTGGCCCACGAAAGTACAGACTTCCAGAAATGCACCTCAAGCGTATTTTATTACCGAAATGCCATCATGGTGTGCGCACATTCAACAAGCTTATTCTGGAGGACTGATGTACTGATCGGCCTGAATCACGTTAGTGTGAAGCTATGCTGGCTTGCTTGATTGATGTTATTGTATTAGTGACACAAAAAGTCTTCAGGTAAGTTAAAGAGAAGTATATATGGAGTATTCTACCTAAATGATCAGAAGTTGAAGATTCTTTCGACAAGGGCGGGTTTTTCCAGCCATACCTTTCTTTACAGCAGCTGGATCTGTTGATTTCGACAGAGTGGTTCACCATCGGCACCTCCAACGAGCTCCTCTTGGGGCAAAGAGAAAAAACCGCTGATATCGTTGCTTATATAGACTCAAAGCCGTGTATAGAGATTTTAAGCCCAGAACTGAAAAGTATCTTGAACTTGTCCTCTCAGGATAAAAAGTTCTGCAACTACGTCATTGATCACGTTAGCAAGAGCGTTTTGGAGGGCGAGGGTTTGGGTTTTAGAGCATTTTATAAGGCCTCAATTTGAATAGTACCTTATCAGTCTGCTCACGTGCGATCAGTACGATACTCACCAGATTTGACTGTCAGAGGTATTCATGATGCAAGGTTTGTGAGTTTAGTGAGAGTGGCCTGATTGTGAAGAAGACTGGCTGCGGAAATTTGTCAATCCGTGGGCTTGAAAATCAATGATTTGCTGGCGTTTTATGCATTTACCTAGTCGACCAAACACTTGTAGCTGGATCCTTCAGCAGAGCAGCCTTGTCGTCAGCATATAACTAGATTGCTAAGAAAACTGCAGCCAAAAAAAGGCTGAGGTTAGCCACAGAGCCTCTGCGGCATCCAAATCATGCAAAGGAACATTGTTGGTTCTATTGCCCCATTTACCGATTTCCTTGATCGCTAGCTCGCTCATTTCATATCGTATCACAACGATTTATAAATCTTGTGGATGTAAATTGGAGATTCAAAGAACAGAAAGGATTGTAGGCTGAACAAGAGATAATGCAGCGCATATAGTCAGACGCATGTTGAGAATTCCCCTCAAGAGGGTAGAAACGGCTAGCATGAATATCGAACATAGGTAGCCCTAAGGACTTGGGCGTGCTACCGCTATACCATCAAGCCTGTATACTTGGCGGCCGAGATCTAGACTTGTCCCAAATGCTGGTGCATATCTTGATCCAACTTACTTACTTTAGATGAGGCGTGAATTCAGGATA
The DNA here is from genome assembly GCA_030567395.1 of Citeromyces hawaiiensis. NCBI lineage: Eukaryota > Fungi > Ascomycota > Pichiomycetes > Pichiales > Pichiaceae > Citeromyces > Citeromyces hawaiiensis. The sequence continues at coordinate 8,893 of JAJLSF010000308.1, forward strand.
GATCCAAGTTGTGTATGTAGGCTTTCGTAAAACGGTGATACCTTCTGCTTATTTGGAGGATTTGTTAATAGAAAACGGTTCCGGGATTTTTCAAGGCAACTCACCGACAGCATGTCTAACTGTACATAAACTGCTTGCTTTGATTCAGCCCGCTGAAGAGGCATAGGCAACACCTTCAAAAAAACGAGAAAATTATATATGTCTGACGCTTCGACGCACCGGATATTTACATAGCTATTTCCGAGCCTCTATTCAAGAGCTAACTACCAAATGATATGTAAGGTCTGTTCAGTGCTGCTCGGTGCCCACCACTATTATCTGACAGCATTATTTGAAGTGGTAAAACCTTGCAACTTTTTCGTTCGTCATCGAAGCTAGACACCGGTCGATTGAATGGATCTTATATGAGAGAACGAAAGGCATGCAATACATTCAAGTTTTTATGCATTTTTCCCCGGTTTGACCAAAGTCAAGCGGAAATACCAACTTTCATTCACTACACAAACTTTAACTAATATAACTACCCTCTACTAGATTTCACAGATGTGTAGACACTGAAACTCGATTGGCTGAAGTGTCCACTCAGAAGTATATTACATGGGTGATTTAGAAACCTTATGTAAAGAAAAGAAAACATGTATAAATCGAGCTTCAATCAGTCAACATGTATGTATTCGAAAGTAAGCTATTTAAAGTCAAAAAACTCCTTGCATCAGGCGATGACACAAGTTGGTTGAAGCCAGGCACGGCCAATGACGATGTTATCAGCGTTGTCGGTGTTTTCCTTAGGAGCAGCAGATGAGTGAGTAGGTTGCATTGTTTTGGGATACCCAATCTTTCATTTGACCCTTAACTTATGAAAAACATGTTTCAAGCCTCGACTTCACCAACCGGATACGGGGACTGTGAAATTGCCAAACTCGGATCGTCAATAAATTTTGCTGCAGTGGAAGCTGCATCATGCATGGAAGACACCAGAAGTTAGAGAGAGTTCTGAATATGGTAATTTCACAATTCACGAAAATGCAAGATAATTTGTTCCGAGTCCAATTAGATTATTGAGAGACCGTGTCATGATGAGATGAGATCTCTCCCTTTGAGAAAAGCAAGAAGCCGGTACTCCTGTCTTTCTCTTTAACGAGGCTCGACCGAGCCATATTCTCAGCAATATGACAACTCATACGACGCTCCACACTCACAGTAGAATGTTTAATGACTTTTAAGTTCATCTAACCAAGAGCATCTCTGGCCCATGTGGGAAAAGAAGCTTATCGGATCTCTGTTGTGTGATGGGTATTCGGTCTTAGCGTGGAGGATCTCATTGACTTTGAGTTCTCGCTCCCAAATGTTTGTTTGACATGATTTTCTGAACGCTATAATTGATATTGGCTTGATGTAGAAGTTGATCACATGACTGAGCTTATCGGGGTTACAAAGCGAGGCCCAGCGAGCGGTCTACTGCTGGAGCAACATAAATCCCATTCAATCATTTTCACTTGCAAGTCCCTCTGATGATTCTTCTAACAAGGCTTTTCTAGGCAAGCCTCTCAAATTTTTCTAAGGACTCAGATCTTTTTGATGTTCCTATACTTGCCTGGCCTTCTCACGGCTTGCTAATGCAACAAAAATCGAGGGATCTAATACTATCATCTTGTCTCTTCTGCTCAAAACCTCTCATCCACATCAAAATGTTCAAGGTCATTTGAAGAATATGTGCGAGTCAGGGTTAACAGTCATCTTGAGCCCAGATGAAACACTCTTTAGGTGACGTGACAGCCAGAAAGATAAGCTCGCTTATATCTCAGACAACACAGCGCCTAAATTCTCTTTTCAAGCAAATTTTCTTCATCAAACACGTCTTCAACCAAGTCCTGGAGCCACAGTCTTTGAAACACTTCCAAAACAGACACACATACGAGAGCCACGACGCAAGCTACCCCGAACACACCATCGAACCAGCTGTCGATGAACGATGCCTCCAGCGGTTTTCCCAGAGCGTCGTTCAAGCTGGAAGAGAGATGGGTGGGTATATTAGATCTCAGCAGTAGCGTTGTGGCAAGAACGTAGATACCTAACAGCTCCGAAAATATTAGAAACCGCAAGAGGCTGCTGCTGTAGTTACCCCATAACCTTGAAGCAAATGAACGAGGAAGCATTTTGACAAAAGAATTACAAGTGTTGAGAACTGTGGAAAAGGAACAGAAGAAAAGAGCCCCAGAAATCAAAAAACTGACTTGTGAAACCACAGCCTCCTCGTCTAACGAGAAGTTTATCAAGCACAGCAGTTTTGCCAAACTCACAGATAGTACATCACGAGGGGCCCCAGATTCGGTAGATCGGCCCAGCTTATTTTTCAAGCTCACAACTATAAATTTGATCACCACAACTGAGATAATCCTGTATAAACAGTAAGCCGAGAAGCACTTTCGTGAGAGACTTTTGATTTTTCCTAAAACAGTTCGTTGACGGATCTGGTCACTTTTCATTATGAGAGCTGTATTCAGATCTTGAAACACGCTTTCTTTGATTTGTTCAAGTCCCTCAATCTCGTCTTCAAGCTCGGCATCTCTAGCCTGTAGACGCTCGTTTTCTCTCTTCTGCAAAACGTCATCGGTAGTTTTCAGTACGCTCACCAATCTTTGTATATCTTTTTCTTTGACTTCTGTTTTACTCTTGAGGAAAACTGAAAATGGGGTCATGGCGGCTCCGATTCCCGATAAAACTGCCATCGATGACACACCGAGCAGCGTCATTTCCTTCAGAGATGTGGAAAGAAAAGTAGACTCCATTTGCTTTGACTCAAGATGCGAGTTTGCTAGGCTACCGAAAAGACAAAGACACATCCACCATATACAGAAGGAAAGAGTGACAAACACAAGTTTGACAATAATAGCAGCCTTCATTCTCGTCATCACCGTCATGAGAATTTGAATGGGAATAACAAACCTTAGCAACACCATCAAAAGCGGAAGCACAATATACCAAGCCATTGCTCTGGAATCTTGATCAAACCACCCTTCAAGTTCCGCCAGTACAAGTTGTACTGTCAACATCGCCAGCGACATCGTTGCGGAAGCCACAAGGAGGTCCACCTTGAGGAGTAGCGGATTGTGGCTCCTATTCACCTTTCTCTGTCCCTGGTGAGCCTGGTAGTTGATGTTAGGGGGCAGATCCAGCTTGTCCATATCGGGGCTCACATGAGAGGTGTAGCTGAACATTTTTGGAATCAACGGGTATATGATGTATCTCGAAATGAGATTGAAAGAGAGGAATGAGATCACAATGGGCAATAGCCCTAAATGTGACATTGAGGAGGAGGAGGAGTGAATATATATGGGTATATATATGATTTATGAAACGGATTTGTAAAGTGCATGTAGTCAAGAGACTAGGGTTTATCATTTCGAGATTTTGCATTTTCAACACTTTGTTAGGGTTGTTTTCAGTCTTCTAGTTTCATGTGAAATGAATTAGCCACGGATCAAAGCTGAATTTCACGAGAAAGACTGACTCTTAACTAGCTCGTTTGAAGTTGGCAAAAAATATAGGTGATCACTTTACCTAAGTCGATGACGGTGGTCAATTGTAATGATTTTCTCAAGCTCTTTGACCAAAAAGTGCCTTGTAGAAACCGTAATTTTGCCCAAAGGACCAAAAGGTGTCAGCGCAAACGATACTTGTATTAGTGCTCAACCCTATCCTCAAAGCACAATCCCCCGTGAAAGATGGTCTACCGATTGGCAACTGAAGAAAGCGCATCGAGCTATGTAAATCTCAACGATTATAACGACACTTGACTGTGGAGTAATCCTCTCGCGATCTATTATCCATCCGCCAATTGTCCAATGGATGCGGTCCTCACTACGCTTCATCAGAAATATGTCACACAGAAATTTGACGAGAAAAGAAAGGTATGCTACACCTTGAGTCCAGATAATAGAAAGTCTCTCAAAGCGTTTCATATATATATAAGTTTCATCTGTCAAGTCCAAACTCCAATTCCTTTTCAAGGTCGAAAATCCCATCTAGAAACTCACTTTGGGACTCTTGCGGTTTCGGTGGCAGATCGTCACTATTGGTGAACCCCCTTTGTGTGGGAGTTTGCACCGAAGGGTATTGTGGGGCCGCCATTTGCTGTGGATACTGTTGTTCCTGGCCTTCGTGGGAGTCTGTTGCGTACATAGATACTTGGTCTTCTATGGGTTTTCTCACGTGGCTTCTAAAAACTTTGATTTCCTCGATCATCATTTTCTTCATATCGTCGATATCTTCCACATCTTCAAAAGAAAAGTCAAATTTGCTTTGACAGTCTGGCTCGTCGCTTGGATCGTGCCAGATCTTTAAATAGGGATGCTGCAGTGCCTGCTCCACAGTGATTCTCTTTGTTGGATCCAGCGTCAGCATTCTTGCCAGAAGGTCTAGGCCATCGGGATTGGTATTGGGGAACATCTGGCTGAAGGGAACTTTGTGCATATAGGGCAAAGAGCGCACATACTCGTGAGCTCTTTTGGAACCGATCCTGGTTAGTGTGGATTCTTTTGGGGTTCCCAAAATGTACAAAATCCTATTTAATTGATCCACATAGTCTTTTCCAGGAAAAATTGGTCTCCCGCCAAATAATTCAGCCAGAATGCATCCCACAGACCATACATCGATAGCCTTTGTATAGTTTTGAAAACTGAGCATAACCTCTGGAGCTCTGTACCATCGAGTGGCCACATATTCCGTGAGGAAACCTTGATTTTTGGTAGCGTCGTTACTATAACCTCTCGCTAGGCCAAAGTCACAGATCTTAAGCTCACAGTCTGCATTCACCAAAAGGTTCCCCGGCTTGAGATCTCTGTGCAGCACGTCTGCTGAGTGGATATATTTGAGGCCACACAAAATCTGGTATACAAAGCTTTGATAATGCGCGTCTGTCAGTGGCTGGTTTGATTTGATGATCTGGTGCATATCGCACTCCATCAGCTCTTCATAGAGATAAATCTCATTGAAATTGCCCTTAACGTCAGCAATAAAATCGAGATCGTACAAGCATGTGATATTTTTATGGCCTCTGAAATGTTTGAGCAATTTGATTTCACGCAAGGCTCTTTTACACAGTATTTTCTTGCTGAATATGTTTGTGATCTTTTTGATTGCAATCGACCCCCCATCGGAGGAGCCAGTGTACTTGGCGGAGCAAACAATGCCGTAAGCGCCGTGGCCCAATTCTTTGAGGAGCTGAAACCTCTTGTCGATGATAAAATCCTGGTGAAAGACGCTTGAATCAGTTAGAATGGTAAAGGGAGGATTGTGACTCACTGAAACTTGTGATACTGATCTGACATTGTTGGCAGTCGTGTGTGACTCACTTTCAGTGTGGTGTGAGGATGTGGCCGAGGATATGCGCGTCTGTTTACTTACGCGTAACGGTTTATGATCAAGAGCTCGAACGGCAAATCACCCTTTTCGAATCTCGATGGGAGCAAAAGAAAGCCCATCAAGAGAGCGGCCACGGTTCAGGCCAAGGGACAAACTTCAATCACGGATTTTTTAGGTGGAGGGCTGAGAAAGTCCACCTCGTCGCTATCAAAATTCTCCTCTCTCAGCAAGGAGCCTTCGCAACCCGCTGTTGTCGATCTGACAGATACAAAGCTCGAGGACTCTTTGACCAAGAAGGATGCATTTTTTGTCGATGAGGAGCCCGAACTTGAAGCGACTCAGACAGACACAGTTGAGTCAAGTGAACCATTCAAACTAGTCAAAGAACCATCACCATATTTCAAACAAGCATTGCAGAGTTTCGAAATTGCAAAAGAACCATCACCATACTACCAACAAGCATTAAAGGATTATAAGTCGGCGATCCCCACTACGAAATTGTCCACCAATTCCACCACAATCAAATCCTCCACAACGGTCAATTCTTCCACCACAGTCAACACTCCTACCACGTTAGACTTGAACAAAAAGAAAAGACGATCGCCGTGGTCGGACGAGGGCTCGATTTCTTCTAAAATACAGCACCTGGCATCGAAAAACCCGCGCACCAGTAGCCAGACCCCAAAGACCAAAGCCCCAGCAGCAGCCCTGAGTTTCTCAGAGGAACAGAATAAAGTGATGCGGTACATCGTTCAAGACAGACTCAATGTTTTTTATACGGGTTCGGCCGGTACCGGTAAGTCAGTATTGCTGAAAGAGCTTGTTAGTCAGCTGCAGAGAAAGTACGGAGCTTCAGCCGTTGCAGTGACAGCTTCCACCGGGCTGGCGGCGGTGAACATTGGTGGACAGACAATCAATCGTTTTGCAGGGATTGGGCTGGGCAAAGGAACAGTGGATGAAATGTTCAGCAAAGTCAAAAAAAGTCGAGGGATGGATAAATGGAAACGGGTCAAAGTTTTGATCATCGATGAAGTTTCCATGATTGACGCTACGCTTTTCTCGAAACTCAACCATCTTGCAAAAAAAATCATGAAAAGCAACTCACCTTTTGGGGGAATCCAGGTTGTTTTGACAGGTGACTTCTTCCAGCTACCGCCTGTGGCAGAGAAGGGAACATCTTCAAGTTTCTGCTTCCAGGCAGAGTGCTGGAAAGAGGTGGTGAAGAAAACAGTACTTTTAAATAGAGTATTTAGACAGCAGGGTGACAGCGAGCTGATTGACATGTTGAATTGCTTGCGATTGGGGCAACTCAATGAGGAGATGATCCAGAAATTCTCTCGACTGACCCGGCCGCTTCATTATGAGGATGGCATTTTACCTACAGAACTGTTCCCAACACGGTTTGAAGTGCAACGAGCTAATATCCAACGACTGAACAGTCTTCCAGGTAAAGCTAGATTATACAAGGCACTCGATACTGGACCTCCTCATTTGAGGAAAATGCTCGAGAACGTGATGGCCCCAGGGGAGCTAGAGCTCAAAGAAGATGCTCAGGTGATGATGCTGAAAAACACAGATGAACAACTTGTGAACGGTTCTGTAGGCAGAGTTATGTTCTTCCTCACCGAGTCTGTCTGGACTAAGCTGCAGACAACCATGAGGGAAGATTCATTCGAGCGAGAGGAAACCTTGAAGGACATAAGGCTGATCTCTCGCGTCTTTTCCGCAGAACCAGTAGACCCTCCAACGCTCACTTTACTTGAAGATTTGAAGAGGAAAAGAGGAATCTCATCCGTACTAGAAGCTGCAAAATTGGATGCACATAATGCTCCCTATCCGGTGGTGAAGTTTTCCACAAACCTAGGATTTAGGTACCACCTGGTGACGCGAGATGATTTCTTACTGGAGGATAAATCTTCCCAGGAGGCACTCAAACGGAATCAAATTCCCCTGCTGCTATCATGGGCGCTTTCAATCCACAAGAGTCAGGGCCAAACTCTAGACAGGGTCAAAGTAGACCTGGCCAAAGTGTTTGAGATTGGACAGGTTTACGTGGCGCTTTCCCGGGCAGTTTCTAAGGAGGGTCTTCAAATCGTTAATTTTCAGCCAGGGAAAATCAGAACATCCGATGTTGTGAAGCAATTTTACGCCAAGTTGGAGTAGTCGTCAAGGTTGTTCTTTGGGTAATTGGGGAAACTGTTGTGACCCTAGTATGGATCTAAAATTCAATCAAGATTAGAGATCATAGATCTTTAAACATTGCCATCAGCTACATAGATATAAAATTAGGATGCATTATATTTTAAATCGAAAGCAAAATCTTTTAAAAAGGGACATAAGCTGGTTTATCTGTATGAGTAAGAATGTAATTATCAATCAAACGCCCGTCCGTGCTGCCGGCAGAAAAAGTTTTCGCTTGTTGTGAAAGATTATTTGAGTAAAGCCCGTTCGGTTAACATTCTTGCGTTGTATCGGAAACTCTGATAACGACAGTCGAAGGGTTGGTATTTCAGAATTCTTCTATTGGCGCACTCAAATCTAACCCGAAGGGCCATTCTTAGCTAGGCAAGAATGATAAAATCACAACCTTCTGTTCTGACACTTCTTCCTGATGTAGGTCCTCATCCTCGGTGCAATTAAAATTTCGTTCTCTTTGGCTTGCCCCTTTGTGACGTATAATGAGTGAGTACGAGGATGTGAGGAAAGCGGTTGGCCTAGAACTATCACCATCAAGAAAACTTAATGCATTGGTTTTGCAGTGCAAAGTCTTGTAATCGCACCAGTTTACAAATGCCATAGCCTTTTACCTACGCAGTCTCAATTACTTACAAGCTGTGCGTACCAACGGTCTCCTTGTATAGCTCCGTCAGAAGACTTTTCAACGACAGACTGTTATGGTCCCGACCTATACAATTGACTAAGCAGCTGCCACCAATTGGACCGTATACCCTGCAATTACACACTAAAACCCTGAACCCTGTTTCTGGACTTGATGGTCAATTCTGTTATTTATCAGATTGATAGCGCCATTTCTAGCCTCTTCGTTCTCATTCAGCAACAACTTCCGCTCAACCATTCCCGGTGTTGCTTTTTCATCAACCACTCGTACGTAACACCCGGTTCGGGGTTTTATATAAGTGAGATTCTTTTCTCCCTTGCCGATAATCAACCCGATGTGGTGTTTGGGTACAAATACCTCCTGAATGATGTCAGCACCCGGCAAAGCATCGTGCTTGGGCGGTACTATACGGATATGGTTGGGAGCTCCCTTATCAAAGTTGCTAGCAGGGACTTGAGTGACTTCGTTGTTCAAAGGTGTACCGAAGACCATTCCTGAACTCAACCCCATGGACCCCTTTGCCGCATATGGGTTCATAAGACTCTGGGATCTTTTTGTCTCATCAAAATTATCAGAATTGTTACCCGGGTTGTAGTACACAGAGTTAGTCATGAGCTCCTTGTGCTCTAATACAGTTTGCGATATGTAGTAAACTGCAATGTGGATTGCATCAGCAACTCCAGTCACCGTTAAAACTCGATCACTAGATCCCGATAGTACTCCCTCATCTGCCTTGAGTACAGCAGCAGAATATTCTTCTATCTCTCTAAACCTAGCCCCCTGCTTCCCGATGATAAACCCCACTATGGGATGCGGGAAAAGTAACCTCAGTGAATACGATTTTGACGCCATGGAAGAGTTTATTCCAAATGGCTCGTCTAGCAGACTTCTTGCAATTAATCCATACCTTTGAGCAACAGCTTCGGCAGGACTTTTGACAGATACTACGCGCTCTGGAACGTCTCGTATGTTTTCGTTCACACTTATACGGCACTGTGATATATCCTTGATCCTATTTACGGTTTCCCCGCCTTTTCCAACGATAAGAATAGCCTCCCTCACGGGGCACAGCATACGGAGGTTCACATAAGTGGGATCGTTATTGTTTTGGGCAGTGAGAAGACTTATGAATGTTTCCGCTATTGATTCTCATTGAGCAGTTTGCTAAATTCCGATAACCCCCATCTCCAGTATCCTTTCAGCACGAGATTATATACCGGAAGATGACAATCTCTGGTCTACCCATGTAACAGAGGATACCCATGACAGACATAGCTTCGGTTCAATGGACTAGGACTAAGTGACTTTAAAATTTTGACCTTTTTGCAAAAACCAAATTATGAAACATATCAATCTGCTCATAAATTTGAGGGTGCAATCAACGCTGGCTTCTAAGGTAACACTCAGCAGAGAATGAAAGGTAGATTATCTACTCTTTGATGTACGGATGTAGAATGTGGATAATCTCCATTCCTGATGACAGTGAGTTCTATATATGACGCATTGACTAACGAGAGACGACTCCACTCAATCACATTGGCTTGGACCAAAGACTGACTATCGACTAGGACGTCTGCCGGTTGATGAAAACTCGTTCGTAATCAACAAAAAGATTATTTCCAAGGAGCATTTGCACATAAAAATCAGAGATAACAACACAGAAGGATCATCGCCGCTTGAAATCACTTGCTTGTCGAAAGCCTCAACCTCCGTCAATGGAAAAGATCTAAGAGCGGATAAAGATAACCCTAAAACTATAGTGGTGAACTCTAAAGACTGTGATATTCAGTTTGGTTCTCTGCGAAAGAATAATGTCATCAGCGTTAAGCTTGTCTGGAGAAGTGTAGTTTTCTCTTTCTCCTTAGACGAAGTGTGCGAGTCTGATCCTACAAAGAGCTTTGTGGAATTGATGCAGAGTATGAGGAGTAAACTTGATGTAAGATTTACCGGTGATCTCAATGACTCCACAACCCACTACTTGAAGGGTGCCAAAAACTCTAGCAAACTTTTGTATGCTCTCCTTCGACGAATTCCCGTAGTGAGTGAGCATTTCTTGTTCAAGCTTGAAAGTCTACGAGAACAATTGCAAAACAACTTTAAGCATAACTGGCCCGATGAACGAGATTTTACGCCTGATGTCAAATATTTGCCCAACGAGAAAAGATGCTCCCTCTTTGAAGGAGTTTCATTTGTCGTGTGCAAGAAAGAGGATGCTGAGTTTCTTGAACCTCTCATCTCTCTTGCAAAGGGGAAATGTTTGAACTATCCTCTCAACACAGCTGACCCAGACAAGCAATCGAACGATTTGGTTGAGTTTTGCAAGTCAAATGGAAACTGCGTTCTCGTGAACTTGGTCACTGATGCAAATGCGCTTTCGTTTTTCAGGAAAACTTGGCGGGAAGCTCCCGAAAAGAATGACCAAGATGCTACTATTGAGAATAAAGTGATCTACGAAGCTTGCCGTGCGCTGGGAGTCCAAGTTGTGTCCAATACCGAATTGATGGAGTCTATAGTTGAATGTGACAGTCAAATCTTGTTCAGAAGCAACAATAAGCGACGTCTGTCGCCTGAAGAGAATGGAACGAAAAGAAGGCTGCTCAGTCGGAGAGAAAGAGGTCAGGTCAAGGCTCTGGATACGATGGATGTGGTTTTTTTCGATGAGTTTCAGCCATCACAAAAGGTGGAACATCCTGGAGAGGATCAGCCGGTGAAGAAAATCCCACTAGTGAGTACGCAAAAGCCGTCCATTCGTAAACGGCCAGTACTTATTGGAAACTCTTTTTTAGACGACATGACGCAGGGAAATCGGGATGTAGGTCAAAGGAATGTGGAAAATAACCCACTTGACATCGATAATTTACAAGAAAAAGATACAGCAAAGGAGCATGTGCCTCAAACGCAGCCAGAGGAACATGAGCGGAGAAAGTTTGTCTTTGACAATGAAAAGATAGCAAGGGAGTTACAGGAGCCAAAAGTTGACAGTCAGACTGCATTGTACAATACCCTTAAGCGGGCTCAGGCAATAAAGACCCAGCAGAACGGCGACTCACAACCGTCTCAAGAACTCACCAAAGAAATGGTTGCCGCCATCCATGAAATGACGATTGTTGAGGATATAGAACTAGTCCACGATAGACGAGTGCCTGTGAATGAAAAGCAAGGCGATTGGAAAGAAAAAAGCAACTTTAAGTGCTTTCAAAAAGTGTTTCCCAAACACATGGGCATAGAGCACGGTGGATCAAGAAGGATTAATTCGTCACGAGAGTTTCTATCTCTGGACAGCCATGACGTGAAAGAAGACGTGAAGCGCAAGCTGCGGGATGATCAACAATTCATGGATCTATCGCAAGATCAAAATGTGCCTGAACTGGATGAGCAGATCGGGGGAAAATCGCAACTTTTTGTTCAGTCTGATGAAGAGCGTAAACCCATACGAAGCCGGCCTGCTCTCAGAAGTCGGATTCCAGCGAAACGCGCGAAAACTCCCGAGAGCGATGTTGAGAGCGACGATGAACAGCCAAGGTTTAAGTTTAAGAGGTGACGTCAGGAAATTGTCCGGTATGGTGTCACTATGACTGTTGCGACATCATCTGACTGCGCAATCCTCAGGAGATTGCTAACAGAGAGCAATTTCTTCGTATCTGCCAATAAGCCACAGAAACACTGAGTCTTGTGAGCAACATCCGCAGCAGAAACTGCGCAAAGCTTTACAAAGTTATAGATTCCTCAGATGTGGTTATTTATACTTTAGATGCTAGAGATCCATTAGGGACTCGTTGTAAAACCGTAGAAGACTACATTCGCAAAGAATGTCCTCACAAGCACTTGATTTTCGTTTTGAACAAGTGCGACTTGGTGCCCACGTGGGTAGCGGTAAGTGTTTCTTTTTGCCTATTGGGATATTCAGAAAAGAAAAAAAAAGAACCAAAGATCTTTGTCAGGGTGCATTACTCTTTCCTACTAATGTGTCTGTTACTTCTTTGGGAGATCAATCCTAGGGCTGCAGGGGTTGTTTTAACCTTTGTGGGCCGTTGCATCGTTTTGATGCAACCTTTTCGAGACGGTTTCGTTGCAGCTTTACCCTATGTCTGTCTGCTGAAACTGTCTCGAACATCATACAATTTTTTTCTTTTTTTTATTGATTATCCACACGGCCCGTATATCTAACTAACATCCAGGCAACTTGGGTAAAGCACTTGTCGAAAGACCACCCAACTTTGGCGTTTCACGCCTCAATTACTAACTCTTTTGGTAAAGGATCTCTGATTCAGCTCCTCCGCCAATTTTCCGCTTTGCACTCAGATTTCAAGCAGATCTCGGTTGGTTTCATCGGGTACCCGGATACGGGGAAATCCTCAATCATCAACACTTTGAGACGTAAAAACGTGTGTACTGTAGCACCCATTCCGGGTGAAACCAAGGTGTGGCAGTATATAACTTTGATGAAAAAGATCTTTCTCATAGACTGTCCTGGGATTGTTCCTCCTTCGGCAAAAGAAACCGAAGCAGATATCTTGTTTCGGGGTGTTGTTCGTGTGGAGCATGTTTTTGATCTGCAGCAGTTTATTCCAGACCTTTTGTCTCGTGTCAAGAGAAATCATCTGGAGAGAACGTACGAGATTTCTGGCTGGAAAGATGCTACCGATTTTCTGGAGATGATATCGAGAAAAATGGGCCGTCTTCTCAAAGGAGGCGAACCTGACGAGACCGGAGTGGCTAAGCAGGTTTTGAACGATTTCACCAGGGGGGAAATTCCCATGGTTTGTTCCTCCACCAGAAGATACAGAGGTGCGCACGGGGCAAGATATAAAGGCTCACTTCATGCAGCAGTGTGCTGAGAGGGAGTGCAAGAATGAGGCAGCGGATGCCGAAATGGAAGAGAAGGAGGTTACTTTGAATGAAGAGTTTAAAGGGTTTGATCAGTTGAAAAAGTTGAATTGAGTTCAATTTCTTTAGCATCTTTAGACGGAGTCGTTCCGCCGGAGGAATGGCGCATGCTTCTTTCAATTCCTTAGCTTCATCGTCATATGCGACCATTAAAAAAAATCATCATGGGAATGATCACTCCCTCGATCGTTGAAGGCTTGCCCTGGTGTTATACATCGTCTCGCGAGGAGGGGCAAGATTCTCGCGTTGTAATCGAATCCGACTGGCTCAGGGCTCCTGAGTCCCACCATATGACCAAAAGCTAATTGGACAAGAGAGGAGGTATCGCTTGGTTCACCTGCGTTTTTGAAACACTTTTGCGAAATCCCAGCGGTGATACCACGTTGTAGCGCCTAGATCGCCTTCTGTGTCAGTTCAAGACTGCTGAGACAGTATTCATTCAAGTTACATCAAGGGAGGAACTGATCAGCTTACTTATTGAACCATGCTTGACTCAAGGGATGCTGCATAAAGTATGTGGACCCTTTTCTCACGTCCTTCACGTCGGAGAGACCATTGAAGCAGCTTATCAGCACATTAGCGTGCTCTCCATTGATTCTTAGTGGCCAACACTCTCAGCTTTGAACAGGATGTAGGAGTTGCATGCCGCTACTGTCAAGTTCAGCATGATGTCATTATCAGATGATGCCACAGGTTCTGCCTGCCAATGTGACTTACGCCATATTTACGAATCAAAAATTGCGATAAAATGTCCACTTCAGGCGTGTCAGATATATATTGACTATTTATCGCTCTTTCAACAACCCTTCAAACACACTACTGAGCATTGACAAGACACTAACGGCAACTCGTTGAAAGTCAGTAATTCATTCCCATTTTCATGGGCCCCGTCCCCAGTATATTATTAGATGCCGGTTAGATGCTTCCCCACAATGCACGCTATTTATGCATGCGCTATAAAAAGGTAGCGCGCGCGTTGATAGGGGGCTGGAAAACAAATCGCTCCAATGTTTAACTTTACCTACTCCTCGCCAATTGGCTCTTGGAACAATTACGAAGATAGAACCAGATCCATCTTTGACTACGGAAAACCCTCCCATCCTACGATATCTCCCGACTCACAATGGGATCAAATCCCTGGCAACAGCAGTTTCAGCTCCAGGAGTCTTATTGAAGATGATTGCGATATCTCCTCTATCATGGAGGGCGCTTGTTTCGATACTTTGAAAGAATCCCCTGAATTTGACATCCCCTCTTTTTCAGGCAGATCCATATGGACTCCGATCTCTGCTGCTGATATTGCGCTAACCAATTCGAAAACCAGCCCGTTTGCTAGAAAGATGTCGTGTGAGTACTCTCTGGTTTCGCGCGTAGCTGAAGAAAGTACTCCACGAAGCTTTTGTGAAAGTACTCCACGGAGCTTCTATGGGAATCAACAACTTGAAGTAGCGAAACCTCCCCTGATCCTATCTCCGAGATACTTTGAGCTTCCGAAAAAAGGCGCGGCGCGTTTCTTTGTAATCAAGTCCTACAACGAGGGAGATGTCCGTGCATCTTTTCACCACAAAGTGTGGTCATCCACGCAACTGGGCAACAAACGGCTAAGCAATGCGTTCCAGAATAAGGGCAAAACCGACAAGATTTACTTGCTCTTCAGTGTGAATGGATCGGGCCACTTTTGTGGGATGGCTGAGATGAAGGAGAATGTGGATTTCTCGAAATCGTCAGAAATTTGGACTGAAGCTTGCAAGTGGAAGGGTCAATTTGCCATAGAATGGGTGTTTATCAAAGATATCCCAAACTGTCAACTCAAACACCTCAAAGTGATGATGAAATCGAATCACCTCGAGCACGGGTCTCCTATGATTTTGAAGCCAGTGACAAACTCGAGAGACACTCAAGAGCTTGATTATGAGACTGGGAGTTCCGTGATTAGCATTTTCAGACAGAGCAAGTCAACTAGCAGTTTTTTGCAAGAGTGAATGAAGCGTGTTTCCAGGAGAAAAGAAAGTTCCATGCATATATATAGCTAGAAAAATGATACGTGCAGTGAGAAGGTTTTCCGCCACGACTTTGCGGCTAGGAAAAGAATTCCCTCCCCTTTCAAAGGCTCAAAGAGCATACCTCGATAGAGTGATCCGAGTGGATCAGGCTGGAGAGCTAGGAGCAAATTACATCTATCATGGTCAGTATCTCGCACTCTCGCATAAAGAGCCCCACTTGAAACCTCTGATTAAACATATGTGGGACCAGGAAGTTCACCACCATAGAACTTTCAACAACTTGCAAACCGCCCACAGGGTTCGGCCTTCTCTACTAACCCCAATATGGAAACTCGGTGCGATGACTTTGGGCATTTCTACTGGCTTACTAGGAAAGGAGGGTGCTATGGCTTGTACTGAGGCGGTGGAGACTGTTATTGGAAACCACTACAACCAACAACTTAGGGTGCTGATGAATCAGTATCAAGATGTACAAGGTGATGCCAGTCCGGAACTGTGCAGCTTGAAGAAAGAAATAAGTCAATTCAGAGACGAAGAACTGGAACACCTAAATACCGCAGTAGAGAACGATTCTCACGAGGCGAGACCCTATTGGCTGCTTACAGAAACCATCAAGGCAACATGCCGTGTGGCTGTGTGGACAGCAGAGAGGTTTTAAACAAGCCCATCGTATAGATTAAGAGCGCTTATGATGGTTGGATCAACCTTACTTCCTTCAGAAAACTCTTCAATGGTAATTTCCCCGTCCTGATCTTTATCCATCATGCGGAATATTTTTTCCACCCTCAATTCAGGCGTTGCTTCATCCTCACTCAACTCCACCATGGAACCAATCATCTTGTAAATAGCCTTCACGATGGCCAGCATCTCTGGAAACGAGATTTTACCATCCTCGTCTAAATCGTAGAGCTTGAAAGCCCAGCTCAGTTTTTCCTCCAAAGTTCCACGCGAGGTTATGGAAAGTGCGATGATAAACTCTTTGAAATCAATGTACCCGGACTTGTCTGCATCGAATACCTTGAACACATAGCTGGAAAAATCAGTTGGATCTCCAAAGGGGAAGAATTGCTTGTATATTTTCACAAACTCCTCCTGCGATAACTGCCCACTTGGACAGTCCCTCAAAAACCCTTTATACCACTGCTGCAATTCTCTCCTATCAAAATATGTATTCTTCCTAAGGCTACTTATATCGTCCTTAGACAACTTGGATGCGGTCTTCCCCATGGCTGTGTTCTTCACCCGTGCACGACCCTATATGCGAAAAAGGAGACCCTTGAGTGCAAATCGAACCAGTCTTGTAAATTTTCTCTGGGCAGAGCTTCGAACTCCAGGGGCTCCTCCTCGGAGTATCTCAGCTCGAAAACACACTTATCCACTTTTATGTATTTAAAACTTCTTCGCTGGGCAAGTTATGCTATCTGCAAGGCCACATGTTGTACCCTGATCCAGTCATCAAATAACCCAGGATGACTGTTCTGTAGACCCATATGCGGTGGACCACCTGCATCTTGTCCGAAGAGCTCCAAAAGTTCCAAATTTGGCACTGTTTGAGAGAAAAAGCGTTGTCCCACATTTTTGATTGACTCACAGGATGTGTTGAGTCTAAGACAAGTGAGTTTTGGGTACCTTTTCTTTTCGAAAAGTATCGCCAATCCCTCTTCAGGAATCTTGAGACCGAGGTTGTACTGATTCACGTCGTCTGTAGATTCAATCGAGAGCTTGGTCAGAGTATTGGCGTGCCGCTGTATCGCATTGGCAAAATCAGCCATATACTCTGTCCAGCTTGCGTATGACTCACTTTTAGTTTCATTCCATCTTATGACAACATCGAGTGACTGCAGTTCTTTCATGGATGCAATGAATTGCGGACACGAATCAATCAGTGCCTGTCTTAGATCCAAGCTCAAATGTCGAAGGTTCGTCATCACTTTCGGTGCAAGAAGCTGGAGAAATGACGGAGCCATGAGGGTTTTCAAATCACTCGGGGAGAGTCCCTGAAGTGGCATAGATCCGTCATAATCTTGGAGATTGATTTTTTGGTATTCAACGCAACTAAGCTCAAAAAACACCAATTGATCTAAATTGATTCCCTCGTTCAGGAGATGAAAATCGCTTGGCTGAATCAAACATCCTTCCAGAGACAGCTTTTTCATTCTTATCCTCTTTTGTCCCTTTCGACAGAGACAAGACATTATGGTGGGTACCGTTTGAAGGTCCAAGTCGATTACATCCTCCGTTGAAACCAGCCATCTGGACGGAGGGTCAAGAAGGCTCACTTTTCTCGACAATCTACACAGTTTAAGTTCTTGAAGACTAAGAGAAAGATCAGTTTGCGAGAAAAGCCGTTGGAAAATGGAGTTGAGATTCTTACTGTCGATGAAAGGTGTTATTGCCAACGATTGAAGACTGCAAAAATCTGCAAAAACCATCTCTGACTGGTTCTTATGTTTACTCACATTGAGATAGAGCTCTTGCAAGAGATCCAACTTGGGCAGTTCCCTTAAAGCTCTCAAGTCGAGCTCGTTGCTGTAAAACCAATCGAGGCAACGCAAATTGACAAGGCTGGGGAAAACTTTACTGACATGTTCCGTCATTAACTCGTACTCCACCATCTCCATAGGAAGCCGAATAGCATGCAGCTCTCGCACTTCTTCTGCCAAAGATCTATTTTCCGAGATGCGCCGGAAAAACCTTTTGAGGTTGTACTTGGTTTTGATAAAAGTTTTGTTGATTTGATTGAACTCTTCATCAAGAAGAGAATAATGATAGTCCGCCACGATGTTTCTGTATAAAAGCGGTGAAAGACAGGCGTGCAAATATTCTGCCAGAAAGGACACTTTTATTATATCACCTTGCGAGAGATAGCTGCCTATTTCTTGCACAATCTCAGCCGGAATATCCGTCAATGCAATTCTTGACGAACAAAATGGAACAGGGGCAGGAGAAGTCGAAAGCGATCTTGTAAGATCTACACGAGAGCTTCTAAAGGCAGGAACCAGAGGCGACCCGGCATATCCGATAGGTGTACTGAACATTTTTAGCACGTGTACAAAAATTGGAACATACTTCTTTTCCTTCTTCACCGCTATTTCCGATAGAATTAATCGTTTACTCATCCGCAGCTTCATCGGGTTAAAGACCTGCAGGTGTCTAAATGCACTCAAAATTGCTAGAAATGTTTGTGAAAGCACTATGTTTGAATGTGACTAAAGTGATTAATTTCCCAAAAAAAGAACGGCCTCAGTATGGTTGCCTCTGAAATGATGAACTTGATCCAGCAATGTACTAAAAAAAATCGAAAAGATCAATGGTTCGCATAAATGTCTTTTATTTTGAAGTATTGAAAGACGAATATAATGCTTGGTTTTATTTATAGGATCCCCTCAAGTAGCCAAAAGAGGTCCTGGGATAGTAACCTTGATACTCTACCATTTTTTTTCTCTTTTAGATAAGAGTTCCATTATATAAATCACCTAAATGACCTATAATGTACTCTCAACAAGTACACTTCAACCGATCAAAATTCGATAACGGCAGAATATCCTCAGGGTGGGTGTTTAGTGGTTTAGTTTAATTGATTTATTGAGGTTTTCCAGGATCCACAAAAACGGCGCTTTTATTGGCGATTTGTACATCTCCGACCAGCTTTTGCAGATCCCCTTACTCGAAATGGGGTATGCCAAGGTTTATGGGGTGGTAAGTAGTGAGCTAGATTTATTTGAAAAACAGGCACAGTCTACCAAACGTGGCCTTTCACACATCTGTAAAATACCAGTCAGTAAATTGCTGCTTGGGTTCCTCAAATCTTGGAGAGTTATGTATCGTTTGGTTTGTATTGCATGTTGCCCGTAAGCGATCAAAATTGATGTTTACATAGCTGTACAATATCAGCAGGATAATCGCTTCTTGGTTTCCTCCAACCTTGGGAAATTATGTGATTTGTATTGGATGTTGTCCGTCTCCTTCTCACTGAGTCAGTCGGCTTGAATGAGACAGTTGTTCCGAGTCCTCTCTTAAGTCAATCGAATTATTTTTCTGACTGTTGATTAGAGCGAATCTAGAAAGAAAGAGACTGGAATGTTGTCTTGGTCACTCCACAATAAAGTGCCACTATCATTTGCCGAACATTGTGCCTCAGATAGTACTCCGACAATTCTGTCGGATTATCAGCCATAATCCGGGAAAACAATGTGATGCAACTTTGGAAAAAGAAATATTGGTCATGCCTTTTCTGAATAAAAAACAGCTATCATGTATAAGCATGTATGACTTGCGGGGAAGGTCATCATGCGGATAAGTCACTCATGATATGTCACATCACATGTGTTTCCCCACATCAATCGGTATATAAAAGGGGCCACAAACCTCAACTATGTAGCAGCTTTAGGTAGAATAAAAGCCTTACATTGACAAACATAAGTGGACGTTATTACTATCGATTACTGGACATTATAAGAGAACAATGAAGACTGAGAATGAATCCGACCGAGGCTTCAAAATCCCCGAACTATTAACAAATTCTACCTTTACTGTATTGAAGCTTAATCCAGAAACATACCGTTTTGACATATGTAAGGACCAAAATTGGAGGAGAACGAATCGTAAGAAGTACAAGACGCGAAAAAGAGCATACAAAAAATACAAGGGAGCACAAAGAAATTCCAAAAGAAAAGACCCAAAAGGGACAGACCCACAAGAAAAGGCCCAGAAAAAAAGACCCCATTTGAAAATTCCTACGGAAACGCCCGAGATTGGATCAAGATTTTTCTTTTTCTTTTTCTCAAAAAACTGATAACCCTGCTGGATTTCATGCCACCTTTGACTCGAATGAAACTCCATTGCATGAGTCAGTCTCTGCCCACCTGCACATGCGCACAAATGACATATGTGAGAAAATTTTCGCGTTCCAACCTTCCTAAAAGGGAAAGTCCAAACGACTCTCAATTTTATAAAGCTCATCTCATTCTCTCTTTACTAAATCACAAGTATGGGGGAAAGTGTTGCTGCTAATGTCCTGGGAACCATTGGAACAGTCTTTTGGTGTATTCAGTTGATTCCCCAGATAATCAGTAATTACAGAAAGAAAAACTGCGAAGGACTTCCACCCCTCATGTTTCTTCTTTGGACATTGTGTGGGGTTCCCTTTTCCATCTACTTCATATCCATCGGATCAAATATACCAGTCCAGGTTCAGCCGCAGTGCTTTACCGTTCTCTGCTTGATAACTTTTTGCCAGACGCTATACTACCCACCAATATCTAAGCCGAAAAAACAGGTTATAATCGTGGCTATTACTATAGCATTGCTAGCTGCAGCTTGTGAGTGTGCATGTATAATTCCCTTCCAAAAGCTTTACCAAAGAGGAATAACGTGGCCACCTCTTATATTTGGTATTTTGGCCTCTATCGCTTTAGCATTGGGTTTGGTTCCTCCCTATTTTGAACTCTGGAAAAGACAGGGTAGGGTTGTTGGGATCAACTTTTTCTTTTTAGCCATGGATTTGAGCGGAGCACTGTTTTCACTGGCTTCGCTGGCTGTTTCAAGAGAAAAAGTTGATATAATGGGCTGTGTTTTATACTCAATCTGCGCTGTCTTAGAGATTGGTATTTTTGCATCACACTTCATATGGATGTTGTTCATAAGACCCCGGTTGCCCAAACAGTGCACAGATATCGTACCTTCCCAGTCACAGGAAACTATAGAGGAGGAGGAGCAATACTCCGAGAGAGAAAAGTAATTAGAATGTTTCGGCTTCAAGCCATTCAACTACAGCATTATCATCCTTGAGCCACTGACTATCCCAATCGCCGGCAGAAACGCGATTCAAGTCATCTATCCAGTAATAAGTCTGGGTTCTTACCTCACCAAATTCGGTTTTCACGGTCACGTCCATGCGCCGATACTCGTCACCCTCAAAACGGTCTATCAACTCTATTTGAGAGGGGGTCAGATTTTCAATTAGCATTCCCTCAACACAACCCTCTTGCTTAATGATGCAAGGGTAAGCTGCATCTATCAATGCTCTCCTGATGTAATCTTTGAGCACAGCAGCTTTCAAAGTGAGACCCCCAGATTCATTCTGGAGAACACAATCTAGAACCATACGGTTAGTTAGAGTACCATAGCAACTACGAAGTTAGATAATGGACTCTTTGATAACGTACAACAAAGACATATGTAAGGATGTATTCAAAACAAAATGCTAAGCTTTCAGCTCTGTAATGTCTGTTTCGGTAGCATTTAGGCCCATAACGTTTAAAAACAAGTTAAGGTTACCGATAAGTTTCGACGAAAGTTCCTGGTCGCCCTGTTCCGACAAGAGTCTAGCCTTGCCCATAACTCCGAAAATCTCGTCTCTGATCTCGTCAACAATCACTCTCTGGTGGCTCAGCTTACCAGCGAGAGAAAGAGACGCGAAAAACTGCCAAATATAGGAGTCGTCCTCGAGGGGTTGATGGAAGATAGACTTGAACCGTCCCTCCAAAGATTGGAATAATTGGTCATATGTGGCTGCCCAAGCAGATAGGTCTTGAGCTCCCAAAATGGTTTGATTCTCCTGTTTGATCACTTCCAACCGGGAAATGAGTATGGTGATGATGGAGAGTCCCAGCTTGGTGGTGCAGAGGAACAAGAGATTATTTTCGTTGATGATAATGATCAAAAGTTTTAAAACCTCGACAAACTTGGCGTCACTTAAAAAGAAAACCAGCGTTTTCAAGACAGTGATTTGGAACACCTCCATTTTCCGCAAAACAGTTGTTGGCATCCCACTGTCCGAGCCGAAATTATTTCTGTGGGAACTTTTCAAGATGATGTCGATTTTCTGCAAGTTTCTCATTATAACGGTAATAATGAGCAGCTTTTGCTCATAAGACAAAAAGTGGAAAAGTCTAGGGAATATCTTCATCCCTTTGTCGTAGGATAGGGTATTGACGAAATCGTGACCATGAGTGTCATCTGGTTGATCTGAGAATCCCAGTAGAGCCCACAATTCTCCAACAGATTCATCTGTGAGTTGATTTTCTCTTTCTGAGCTTTCCAGTTTCAGCACAATCTCGTAGATCTGCTCAATCAGAAGGAGAAAGAACAGTTTGGAGCTTTTGCTAACTTTTTTATCCAAAGCAGGAGGCTGGCTAGAACTTTTCTCTTTAAGCCCACCAATGATACTGCCCTCCATTACTTCGGGCGTGGCTTCCTTGTCATCTTTGACCTTGATGTTAAGCTGTCTCTTTGGAGTTTTTCCTGAGCCAATACTGACTTTTCCCAAAGCACCCTCTTTGGCAAGTGTCGCATTTTTCGCACCACGCTCTTTAGCCACACTGACGGCTTTTGACACTTGTTGCTGCATTCTCTGCAGAGCGACATCGGCCCGCTTGTTTCTTCCTCCCAGTCTGTGGCCAGAGTGCTCCAAGTACTTTTCAGCAATCGATGACATGCCTCCAAGGTTGTCTCCCTGAACGTTCAATACTTTGTGAACCTGGTAGTAAAAATCCTCGTTGTATGGGTCCTCAGTTACGATCTGCGATAGCTGGAAGCGAGTGACGAAATCCTTGTCACGCGGAGTCATGAACCCGGAGAAGCGCGTTATCCGTGAAACCTTGTTGGACCGCCGCGCGAGTCTCATTCTTTCCTCCTCGGGTAAATCCGAGTCGTGGAAACTGGGCCTGTGGTGTCTGAGTCCTTTGTTTACTTGTGGTGAGGCACGGGAGGCAGATTCGGCTTCTTTGGAGCCAAGAACTGGGAACTGGGACATATCAGCTTTCGACTGAGGGACAGGCTCGGCTGGAGCGATAATCTCGGCTGAAACAGATTTTGGAGTGTCCCGAGCAGGATGGACATCCACGGGAGGTTGCATCATGAACCCGGGTGGAAACCCTTGCGGAGGTTGTGGGGGCTGTCCTTGCGGGAAGGAGTTTTGAGGAAACTGTCCCGGCGGAAATTGTTCTTGAGGATGACCCTGCGAAAATTGACCCTGCGGGAATTGACCCTGCGGGAATTGACCTTGAGGAAGACTCTGAGGGAGATTCTGTGGATGACCTTGATTGAATTGCTGGAACTGAGGCATTTGAGGAAACCCATAACCAGGAAATCCCGGGGGAGCCTGCGACGGCTGGGGTGGCATCTGGGGCATTGCACCACCAAATTGGAAGGGGTTTCCCATCAGTTGGCTTTCGATTTCCTCAAGAGATAGCACTTTGTTTTCAAGATTCTCCTGGGGAAACTGAACCGGGTTGTTCCACAGCGAAGCCATCGGCTGCATGAGATCGTCCACTGCAGGATGACTGGCCACTTCAGCGTAGCTCATCCCTTGGGCAGGTGGCTGGGATGGCGGTTGAGCAGCTGGCGCATGGTTTCCAAACTTGAAATCCTTGCCAACGTATACATCGTCTCCAAAAGTTTCCGCATTCATGGTATCATCCTCCTCCTCATATGTGTCTTCAAAATCGATAGCATCTTCGTCTTTGCCTCTCGATTGAGGATTCGACTCTGGGTTGAATCCGAAAAAGGACATGTCGTTGACAAACGGTGGGATTGGTTGGTGCACGCAAAGTGAGATATATATTTCAATTTATATATACTTTAGCATTTAGAAAGCCTCAAACCTTCTTCCGGAAGCTGTTTTTCTTTCCTTCTCCTTGCCCTCATCCCCTTGATCTTTTCTTGCTCTGTTGAGCACCTTCATGAACCCATTGACTCTGTACCGCATTCTCTGGTGCAGGTAACACTTGACAATCTTGATGTGGTAGTGGAAGTAGGATCTGAACATTTGAATGTGGGTCAAAGTGTTCCATCTAATTTCCTCGGTAGAGAGGTGTCTCGGGAACAGGACAAACGTTACATACGTCATGTTGTGCTCCTTCCCGCCAAATGGGTTTACCAGGTTGCGGATCTCCAGAGGGGGCTCTTTGTATGAGTTTATCACCTGAGGAGCAGTTTGAATAGAGCGTTTTCTGGCATCGTTAAACTCCTGAAGGAAAACCTTGGAAAAGATGGCGTCGGTCTCGTCGTGGAAAAATGTAGAAAAAATCACTGTCACTCTATCGTTGGAAGGCTTGATGTAAATTGACTCCTCTTCTCTGTAGTTTATGGTGAGAACCTTTTCCTCTGGTACGTTTGACTCTCCATAGATGTTGTTCGGATCTACAGGCTGCTGCTTGGATAGTTCATCGTACCGGCTGAACGCAGCTAGAAATGGAGCAGCAAAACAGTTTCTTTTGAGTAGCGACAGTTTGGACACCATTTCGTCTCGTTCTTCCTCGGGCTTGGATTGAAGTTCTTTGAGATCTATGTAGATACTGAAATCCCAGCCAGGTTCCGGGGAGTCCAAAACAGTAACACCGCTATAAATTTGGTTCAGCAACGCCATCACATTGTTTTCCACCAGATCTTGCCAGCATTTGATCTTGATGGAAAGTAGAATTTTGTCCTTGGACTCCGGAGTTGTTATGTGAAACGTGGTGAAGTTGAAATCCGTGATGATCCGATCAAGAGTGACCGGTTCGTAATCGGGACGTGAAGCCTGCAGAAAAGTCTCTTCAATCAGCAAGTTTTGAGACTGCAATTGAAGCATGTTTGTAGAGAGGCTGCCTGGATGGAGTTGGTCCACGCACGACCCTGGCTCATTGAAGCGAAGCGGTAATGATGCACGGAGTGGGAAGATGTTCCTCTATTTGATTCTCTTTAGGTGTGTTAATTAGTGAAAGTATCCTTGATGACTATGCTCAATAAGATTCATGTCATTTTGCATGGCCATAACATGGTGATCTACTTTTATTTGAGCATGTTGAGTACTTTTTGTAAAGTATTTTCGCTTATACTTGACAACCCAATTATGCGAACTTACTTCCCTGGAAGCGATCGGGAAATAACTGTGCAGAAGAGAGACATTCTACCGTTGCCGATGTGAGGGCATCACCAGAGCCTCGGCCGTCATTTCCCAAGCCTGTTATCAAGACATCCATAACAACCTTAATAAACTACAGGAAACCACCATTCAACTCCCAAAGAGCAAAACCAAACTGCACCATTTACATTCATTAACTATCTACAAGCATTTAACCTTTTTGAGGCTTTTTAACCCCGTATTTGGATCTAGCTGTGGTTTTGTTCGCAACCCCACTTAAATCCATAGCTCCTCTCACCAAATGATACTTTACACCTGGAAGATCCTGCACTCTTCCTCCCCTCACATACACAACACTGTGCTCCTGAGCGTTGTGTCCTTCTCCCGGGATATAAGCACTCACCATCTTGCCCGTAGAAAGACGAACTCTGCAAGCCTTTCTTTGAGCTGAATTTGGTTTCTTCGGCTTCAATATCATTACCCTCACAACAACCCCTTTTCTAATCGGACAATCTTCCAAAGCTGGAGATTTGGTCTCTTTGACATTTCTTCTGTGCTTTCCCCCTCCTCTCTTGATTTGGTTGAGAGTGGCAAACCGCTGCTGTGAAAACTGAACCTGGTTTGGCATCCCCATTATAGACTGTACTGTACGCGAAGGATTTATAAGTGACCGTCCTAACGCTATTTTGCCTAGTCTTCCAAACACATTTTTCAGCATTTTCTCAACGTCCTTCAACACTTGAGCCTTGCACGACCCCCCACATTGAAATGATGATCAGACGGTTTTTGGTAAACAGAGCTCCGTATGGGATATTTAAAATTCCCAATTACATCCCGAAGTCAGGAATCTCGGTTCTTCAAAATCGTTGGTACTCGGCCGGACCACAGCTCAGTAAAGATATAATCACCGAGCGAATTCTTGAGCTACTAGAAGACTATGGGAATGTCAAGCACCCGGAAAAAATCAGTGCAAACGCCTCCTTCTCCAAAGATCTGGGTCTCGACTCGCTAGACACAGTAGAGCTTTTGATGGAGGTGGAGAACGAGTTTTCCATCTTGATTCCAGATCACGAGGCGGACGAGTTGAATAGTGTATCGCAGACGATTGATTACATTTCATCTCAACCAGATGCTTGCTAGAGCCTTATATATTTATTTTAAACTGATTTAGTCACTTGATCCTGAAGTTGTGCAAGACTCTTTTCGTAGATGAGTTTTTCGTCATCTGAAAACTGGATTGACAACGAGTCGTCGTCTTCCATTTCGTCTTGAGTCATGGTTGTCCTTATATGCTTGACTTCCTTGCCATTCCTGTTGATCAGCTTGCCACTGTAGGCAATTTTCTTAAACCACTTGAACTCCCCTTCGCCCAGACATAAACTCACGGCGAGTCCTGACTTTTCGGCCCGAGCAGTTCTTCCGATACGATGAACGTACTCTTTTGTGGAAACTGGAAGATCATAGTTCACCACATGTGTGATTGTGGTGAGATTTATCCCACGAGACATCAGGTCAGTGGAGACAACAGTATGGATTTCTCCCTTTTCGAATGCTTTTAGAGCTTTGGAACGTTGATGATTGGTCATAGTGGAGTTGACACTCTCAATCACAAGATCCTTCAGCCCCATGTTTTGCGCAATCAGCTGAAGCAGCCTGGTTAGTCTGATGGCAGCCTCATTCGACTTGACAAAGATTAAACCGTTCTGATCCAGTTTCATCGGTGAGTACTGAGTCAGTAAGCGAAACAATATAAAAGGCTTGAGAGAACTCATCGATGTAGGCATCCTCAAGTAGGATTCGTCCAGCCCACTGGGCAGTTGATAAAGCTCATTGACGAGCTCGTTTGAATCGTTGATGACTATAATCTGAGGTTTAAATAGCTTCAAATGGGTCAGTTTTTCTGAATTTGTTGTGAGGGTAGCTGAGAAGATGAGTTTTTGGCATTTCGTCTTGAGTTTGACAATGTTTCTTTCGTTCATTTCAGAGACTTGTTGCGTCTCAATAGCGGTAATAAGAACGTCGCACCAGTTTTGAAAATGCTGATTCAAAAGTCTATCAGCTTCGTCAATAACAAGCCATCTCAGCTCCTCAAGGTTGAGGTCACCTGCCAAAATATGCTCCACCAATCTTCCGGGAGTCGATATGATGATGTCCGGAGTAAAATCCAGTAGCTTTTTAGCTTCTTCCTTAATTGAAATGTCTTTCCTGAAAGCCTGAACATTGAGATCAACATTTCGGAGTAGTCCCAATAGTACTTGATGGACTTGCGAGATTAAAGGTCTCGTAGGTAGTACTATAATACACCTAGCCTTGGGTACTCTTCGCGTCAGTAATGATGTGACAATAGGAATGCAGTAACTGAGCGTTTTACCCGATCCAGTGGAGGCATTAACAAGCATGTCTCTTCCTCTTTCCAGAGAGAGTGCATTAATTTGCATTTCTTTCAACAAACAGGAAATTACTTGCACCTGGACACTAAAAGCGTCCTTTATTTCAAAGCGGTCCCAGAGGTTGTCGATGATAGTTTGAGGAATAGGAGGTTCAAATTCTTTGAAAGCTTTTCTATGCGTAGTGGAAAAATAAAGCGGTTTAGCTAACCAGTCTAAATTTTGAGTCTGGGAGTGGAGCCTCACATCTTTGGGTAATGCTGGCTGTGGCATAGGTTCAAGGGGATTTACATTCTGGGGCACGAGATCGGGCTCTTCATCTGATTCCGCTATAGCGTCTTGATTTTCCAGGGTGCGCTGAAACCGTTTGAGTACGGAGGAGTGTTTTGAATCTGCTGTATCTTGTACCTTGTCAAAAGAGTCATTCAATCTTCTTTTCCTATTGTTCTGGCTGTCATTGTCGGCTGATTCAGGATCAAAACGTCCTGCAAACATTTTTTTTTTTTTTTATGCACTCACTTCACATGAAATGTTTATAAAAGTCGCTTTTATGAAGCGATTGAGGCTAATAGCTCTAACCAAGCACCTGCGACTTTGATTTTTATATTTTAAGATACCTTTTGGTGGGCAAGTGAGAGTAGTTATATAATAGGGTATACATCCCGTTTGTTTAGAGCTCAGTGATCCATTCTTGGTCGACGCGGTATAGTCGGGTCAAAGTTTTCAGTTTTTTTTTACCGTACTTCTTGCGACTGTCCAAATGACCCATCAAAAACAATTCTTGGTAGCGTCGATGATTCAAATACAATTATTCTGTAGATTGAATATACAGTAAATGTACGGTAGCTGTCTAAAAGTGATTTGTTGTGAATTTGATGCAAGCTTTACTTTTGAAACTCAAATTTATTTTGCTGCTCATTTTGAAAAGTTGGGTGATCCAAGGTGAAGTTGTATTCAAAGAGTAAAACTATAATTGGATCTAAAAAATAACTCGAATATATTCTTCAGGGTAGCTTTCGAAAAATCCCTTAAAACATTTTTCATGTAGTACCACTATATAAGGGTGATATCCCTCCGCCCAAGTTCAAGGGGCGTCAAAAACGGGGGAAAACATTGGTTGAAGTCTTGCTTTTAGAATGTCAAGGCGACGTATCATTTCAATGTCGCAGTTCTCTCAATAAAGTGGGAATTTATTGCAAGAATTTGCGGCATGGAATTGACATCTTTCCTTGCCCTTCTCAAAGGAAGGAATATACTTTGTGAAAAACGCTTGCAATGTTCTGGGATGACATACCAAGTCAGTCATACACAGTATCCAATATATGACCGGAAGCGCAGAATACGTCCTTCTAAATCAAAACGGCAAAACTTCCAGACCATGTGCTAAGAGTACCTGTGCAAGCACGTGATGTATTTCCACTCTAATCAGACAACGCTGTCTGCAGAGACGCGTCCTCTTCTACAATTGTCTGAAAGCAATGCCGCTAAACTTCACCGAGAAGTTGGCTGCATCAGTAATGACTATGCGTTCTGAATGTTGAACTAGAAGATTCATTTCACCGACCCGTATCACCCTTGATTCTCTTTATCAGCTCACTATACTTGCCATTCTCATTTTCCATACCCAGAAGCTCCTCGATGTCCTTTGCGCTTAGGTTTCGAAAGACATCGTTCGAGAGCATCGTGTTCTGCCATATGGTCTCACCCGAGTGTGCTTTTGTTGCAGCCGAATCTTTGAACACCGTGAAAGAAGGAGAATTTGAGCGATCGGACCATGTTTCTGGCTGTGCGGGACGCTGATCTTGCTTTTCTACTTCCCTTTGACGTTTGGTGACAGCTTCCGGGTTTTTGCTTCTATAAACCTCCACTTGGTTTGGCATTTATCAACACCGCGTATATATATTATACATACGCCATGCAGAAGGGATGTCGCTACATTTCTCAGTACATCTCTGTTCCGATTCGAAATTCGAAAAACACTCTAAGGCTTGACATGTCGAAGGTGTCAACTCATTACGGGCATTTCAGTGGGCGCGTTAGCAGGCTAACGAACGAAGATGAATACTCTGCCGCAACTTTGGATATAGATTTCAGTCAAACCAGGGAACCGTCCAAAGTTTTCAATTTCAACGTTTTCGATGGACATGGCGGGAACCAATGTTCTCACTATCTGAAAACCCATCTCTCTTCAAACATCGAATCTTTGTCGATGGATGCATCATTGATAGACAACTTGTTCAAGCTATACGTCGAACGCATTGGCGGGTACTGGGCTAGGTGGTACCGGAGAAACCGGGACCATATTATTGATTCCTTAATCCCTGATAAAACTTTGCCGTTTTACGAGGACAGACTATTCAAACTACGACTTTTGGTGGGGTTTCTCGACACAGATATGAAATTTTTGACTCAAGAGGGTAATTTTTCAGATCCTCCATCCGCAAAAGCTCACTCTGGGTCAACCTGCACATCAGTTTTCCTTCATCCACTTGACCCGCGCCAGCAGTTCAAACCTCAGACTACTGGTGACTTGCTGTATTATGGCGAGAACACGCTGTCCAAGTTGATGGTGGCTCATGTTGGGGACTCAAAGGCAATTCTGTGCGATTCACAGGGAGTGGCGCATGCTCTCACAACAAACCATCATCCTTCAAACCCATTAGAGATGATGAGACTATCAAAGTTTCAGACCGATTTTTTGATGGTGGATTCGTTTGGCGAAGAGCGGTTCATAAACTTTGCCAACACCCGCGCTTTTGGTGACTTCCCAGGTAAAGACAAGGGGATCTCCGCGGAGCCTGAGATCCATGAGCTTTTGATTGGGTCGCCTGCCTTGCTCAAGCAATACTTACAAGTGAGTCGAAATAACTCACTTCGGCATTTTGGCGGAGACGAAAGTTTTATAGTACTTGTGTCTGACGGTGTAACCAATTTTCTTTCAGATCAAGAAATCGTGGATATAATAACCGTGACTGTTAACAATCGCGGATCGTGGAAGGGCACACCGCAGCTGGCTGCGAGTCAAGTTGTGAAATTTGTAGAATGCATCGGCGGTAATGATAACGCAACCGTTTCTATTATAAGACTTTTCGGCTGGGCCAAATGGCCAATGATGGACAGAACAGGCAAACTTAGAGAAGAAAAGATGATGACAAACATGAGAAGGGATAAGGGATAAAAAATCACGCATCTTATTATTATTATTATCTACAAGCTCATTTGTTCTTCGTTTGAGTGTAACTGAATCTCTTTCTTGTGGGAGCAAACTCACCAAGTTTGGAACCAACCATGTTGTCGTTGATCTCAATAGCAACATAGTCCTTGCCGTTGTGGATTTGAAATTTGAGACCCACAAACTGGGGTAGAACAGTACACGATCTAGCGTTTGTCCTTATAGGGGTACCTGTTTTCATAGCGTTTGAAATCGGCAATGGTACCACATGAGGGCCTAATGTTAGAAAATAGTGTCCTAGCTTTTTACTCACCTTTCCATGCCGACCGACGAAGAGTTGGTAAACTACTTCTCATGATTTTTTTGGTCGAGATAGTTTTGTTCTATACACGACCTATACTACTAGTCCCTCTTCTGAATTGTTATCGTGATACGCATCGCGTGATGGTTTGTTATGGAAAGCCCCTGGCAGGGTAAACTTTCCGAAAAAATCTCGAAACTTGGCTGTTAAGCTCCCAGTCGAACGTCTCATATTCAAATGAAACGGCCTTAAAGCGCCATTTTCCTTTTGCATCCAGGAATCCAACAACCGTTTTCCGTCCTGTGCCGCCTGGCCAGTTCTGTCCGTAGGTGTTTCAGTCTCTGCAAAATCGTAGTCATCAGCAAAATCCGCCAAACCGAGCTTATCCGTCACTTTAGCCTTGAGTTTCCCTATAAGGTTGAGTGCAAATATGGATACAGGTATTAACAGCAATCTGGGGAGCCAGTTGTTGATGAAGTTTCCCAAAGGGATCAAATGAATGCTGCTTCCAAGGAAATGCTGAAACTGGGTCAAGTCGCTTACCTTGGGGGTCAAGAGCATCAGAAAGTTGTAAGACAGAGGGATGGTGAGACGAGCAGCATAAGTGATGAAAAATATCAGAGAAACCAAGTCTGTCGATTGGTGGTGTGAGATGTGATAGATGTTGAATATCTTGACTCTGTAAAGCGCATAAAGTGCACACAACAGCATGTAGGTCAAAACTGTGAAGAACACAACAAAGACAACCACCAGCGAGCCTGATATCTTTAGTAGGACCATACTGATTAGCGAGAACGAGAGTCCATGGAAAGTTTCCGATTCGATAATGCAAGCAGTCAAGGAAAATAAAATCAGAGATTGCAATTTTAGAGACAAAGGCCTGACATACCTCCACATGTAGTAATTTAAAGTGGGACTCTTGGAGATCCACGCTTCATGAAAATCTGAGGGCGTAGTCCGGAAATGAAGACTTTTTAAAAGATCAGCGTTCCTGACATCCTCCATTTTCGAAATAGCCATGGCTAGCTCATCAAACCTTAGTTTATGATGTTGCTCCAGGTACAAGTTCTTCCTGAACCGTCTTGCTGCATCGGCAACAAACTTGTCCGTGAGCTGCTCGACTGTAATATTTTCGGGATAGTAAATTTCCAAATCTGTTTTTGAGAAGGATGGTGGAATGTCCTTGGTCAGATCAATGATCCAGTCTCTAAAATGGACGTTGCAGCTGGCCTGTAGATTACTTAGCTTGTAGATCAGCCCGCACGATTCTTTCAGATTGAATAGTGCATCCTGATACTGCTCGTCGATGCGTTTAAGTTCCACGTATCCCTGTGGTATTTGAGAGCTTAATGGGGTTGATTTCTTGTACCGGGTTTTGGGGATCGTTACAAGACCAAATGACATTAGCCACAGAGCCAGCGTCAATGAGTAAAGGTGTGACACAGTAATCAGCAATGACTTGATTCCTGTGAAGGTGATTTTTTTGGTTACACTTAGGTATGCAATCCCGATAATGCCCACCAACAGAAGCAATCCAAAGTACTTTGCGAAACTCAGAAGTGCATACTTGGCCTTTAGTCTATTGTGGTATAGGCCAGAGTCGTACCAGTATTGGGTCAGGGGCAAAAGCAGCCATGTTAATAAAAAAGTGAGCCAGTAATTCACTTTCCAACAGATATTGATGCTTGAAGCTGAAGCATAGAATGCTGTTTTCGTAGCAGAATCTCCATTCGCATCAGCCGAAGAAGATATAAGGTCTATGGGTAGCAGGAAAATGATTGAAAGCGGGAGTGATATGGATAGCGTCAGCAAACAGGTCAAGACGGGTGGCTGTTTCCTTATTCGAACAAATATGTTTATAAGACTCAGTGAGAGTGATACCACCAGGGTAGTAAAAATTGCAACAACAAACCATTTCTGGGGTCGTTAGTGCTTGAAATGAGTAAGTAGACTTACCATGATGGGTCTATCTCGATTGTGAATATATATATATATATAGAATAGGGGAATGAGATTCAATCGCT
The DNA here is from genome assembly GCA_030567395.1 of Citeromyces hawaiiensis. Lineage (NCBI taxonomy): Eukaryota > Fungi > Ascomycota > Pichiomycetes > Pichiales > Pichiaceae > Citeromyces > Citeromyces hawaiiensis. The sequence goes on from JAJLSF010000308.1 coordinate 41,717, forward strand.
TGAAGGTGCACAGAGGTGCTTATCGTAGTAGTACAAAGCTCGGTCGAGTCTCCTTTGAGTGCGATGGCAAAAGGTTTGTCTAAAGGATGAAACCAGAGGAGATATAAGTGACATTTAGACTATGTATATAGATTGCAGAGAAACAGGCCATAAAAGCAGCGATGTGATGAAAACTCACCATACGTGAGCATAAGTTTGTCTCCAGATTGTTGTCTCCAGATTGTTTGTCTCCAGATACTTGAATCTAGATGCAAGTAAATATACTCGTATGATACCGTAGTCTCGTCAGTCTCACTCAAACACTTTCCGGGGTTGGATGGGGTCTCTACTCAAACAATGAACCCAGGGGTTACTTTTCGCTTGCTCCAACAAAAGTCTGCGCACTTTTATTGATGTCTTACTCATGGGAGACAACTTGAATCATAAGTTCGATAGACGTTTCTATCAGAAGTTGGTGGAGAAAAAGGTTGATTTTGAAAGGGAAACTCACTTGACTTGATTTAATCAGCAAACTTTGGAGCATTTTGGTGGAACTGATGACCATATGATGGCAATGTATTATATTTTGGCTGAGAATATCACTCCATAGACTTTGTCATGAAGGATATATACTAGAAGGTTACCTTGCAGTCTGTCAGATGACTTCTGTCATGAACATTGGGGAGATAAAGAAGCATAAATGAACCCATCTGGAATTTCCCGTAGAGAAATTCACGAAAATGCTGGCCGATCCGTTCGATGATCCTGGATTGCATTTACCAGAGACAGAATCAATTACCAGGCTTTTTTCGGCGTACTCAACCGACTCCTCATCTCATGTCACATCGAGTCCGCCTTCACAACAGCCCTCTAGTACTCTTCAGCATTACCTTAACAATAACGTTCAGACTCAGTGGAATAGAAATGGTAAGCTTCAGCTGTAACTTCCTTCCAGCTTGGAACGATTATCACACATTATTTATTCAACTATGGAATCAATACCGTCAACCTTCAGTATCAGGGTTTACGAGAAATTTATATTTCCTCTTTGTAACCAGTACATCATTCAGAGCTTCGTCGTCGACAAACCAGCTCACTTTACCTGCGGCACCCTCATTCACTATGCTACTGGGTAATCCTTTATCTGGCCTCTCCATGATTGTCTTGACGACTGGAGCTTTCGTCATACCTTCAACAACAAATGTTACTCTGTGGGCGTGGCAAATGACTGGAATGGTTAGTGTAATTCTCTTCTTCGGACCACTCGGTGCATCTTCGACTGGAGCGCACCAGGCATATGCTTCACGGAGAGTCTCGTCGTTGGGGAAAAGTGAAGCAATGTGACCATCCGGAGCGCATCCCAAAAGTAAAAGATCAAACATCGGCAGCTTGACAGAATCTTTTGCTGCAAATCCCTTTATCAAGGTTTTCTCATAAGCGTCAGCACACTCCTGAGGGTCATCTATCAGAGAAGAGTCAATGTGGAAGATTTTAGGGGTTCCCTGCTCTGCTGGGATTAGGTCAAACAGTTTTCTCTTTGCTAAACCATAATTACTCTGCGGATCATCAAATGGAACCAATCTTTCATCTGCAAAATAAACGTCCCACTTTGACCATTCCACATCAGTTCTGGAAAGTAGCCCCTCATTTAGAATACCTATCAAGGATCCACCAGAGATTGCAATCTTGAAACGTTTATTTAACTCTTTTTGCTTCTTCTTCTTCTCCTTACTTTGGTGATGAGCAGATGAAGATGTAGGTGTTGTAGTTCCTGACGGACTTCCCGACTGAGGTATAGAAAGTGCAGATGCTGACAAGTTTGTCATTGTATCATTATTCCGCTTTTTGCTAGAATCCCCATATAAAGAAGTATTTTGTGCTGCCACAACGTGGTCCGCTACGGCTTCTGCGACCCCCGTCAATTCATGAAACGAGTATATATATGGCACGGTTGTAGTCATTGCTGTGCCTAGAATGCAGTTTGCTTGAAAACACCTGGTGCCAACGTTTGGTGCACGGATGTAATGAAGTTTGCTAGAAGGTTCCTGAATCAGATTTACCGTAGATGAGCGTCTGACTTATATGAATCTGAGGAACATTTGTGATCTTTGTGATTGAACTCCGTACGGTTTAGCAAATGACAACTGGCGCAAATTTGTCGCGAACAAACATATATTTGTTCGAGGGAGGTGTCAATATCGTTTGTTTATTCAAGTAGCTCTTTTCTAATACACCTTGTAGTTGCCGTTTTGCTCGGTCGAGAGCTTTGCAAGGGGAATTTTATACGAAGGCACGTTATGTTCGGAAGGTGGTCCCTACATATCAAAGAAGCAAGAGGCTGCAAAGTAGAATTATGAGGTATTAGGTGAGTTTACGTTTGTTGGCTGCAAAGTAGAATTATGAGGTATTCGCAGGTGGTTTTACGTTTGTTGACCAGCGGATGAGTGATACTTCTCACCCTCAGGTAGAGAGACCGCATGGCGGTGGGGCCTAAATTGTGCCCCAGAAATTCGCATAGCTTCAGCACAGGCATCCGCTATATTTGGAACTCTCTTTGCATGATAACTGAGCACTACTGTGGTACAACCACACAGTGTTGCAGGGTAAGTGCTAATGAAGACTTGTACTCAGTAAGAAACTTGATGACACATGCTGAAAGAAAACCAACATGGCCTCAGAGGAACATGTCACTCATGCCTTTTCGTAAAATAACTTTCGAGCTCAATCTTTTGATTGAGCTCAAAGGGTCTAACGACTGGCGCAGTCGTTATCTGTGACTCGGACAAAACGCATCCTTGAAGCCGCACGGCTCCTGCTTATCTCCGATCGGACAGAGATTGCAGAAGTTTTACCGGAAATTGATTACCAAATTATACTAGCCTCTGGACTAGATCAAAAGCCGCCATCAGTGACCAATAAGTCTATGCATATTCGTTCCTTGCACAGACACTATTACTTAAGCTTTACGCCTATACGATAGGTGAAACGAGCTCTTACATCCACACACCATGCCTTAAATCCGATTATTTCTGCATGTACTACGGCTTACATATTAATATCCCCGTTTGCCTTCTGTTTAGAACTCATGTTTTCTCAGAAGAACCAGGCCAATGAGCCGAAAGGCTTGTCAGCGGATGTGGACTCCCCTGACAAACCACAAAGAAGATTGTTAACCTTCATGTTGACTAAAAAAGTTCCACCAATTCCAAGCGAAGAAGAAAGAAAACCATACCCTGAGAAAAAAGCCAACCTTTTGTCCAAAATATTCTTCTGGTGGCTCTCGCCTGTGATGAATGTAGGTTACAAGCGTACCTTACGACCCGAGGATCTGTGGTACTTGGAGGACGACTTGACCATGCAAGTAATGGCAGACACCTTTTACAGAAACCTTGAACATAGAATTGAAAAGGCTAAGAAAAAGCACCTACTCAAAAAACAAAAGACGCGGCAAAAGAATGGCGAAGACAGCTCCACAGACGAGGACGATTTTGCAGATTTCAAAATACCCGCCTGGGCATTGGTTGTTGCTCTTTTTCAAACTTTTAAAGTAAGGTATACCGTTGCTATTATAGTCAAGCTTTTCTCAGATACAGGTTTTGTTTTGAACCCGTTGGTGACTAGACACCTCATTAGATACGTTCAGGACAAGGCTTTTGGTGTTGAAGATGGGATCGGTAAGGGCATAGGTTATGCCTTAGCTTCTGCGGGCATTGTTTTGGTATCTGGCATTTTGATGAACCATTTCTTTTACCGGGCAATGCTGGTTGGAGCTCAGTCCAAAGCTGTTCTCACAAAAGTTATTCTGGACAAATCTTTCAAGCTCGATGCTAGGGGAAGACACGATTACCCGGCTGGGAAAATCACTTCAATGATGGGAACTGACCTGGCGAGAATTGACATGGCTATTGGGTTTCAGCCGTTTTTAGTCACTTTTGTTGTTCCTGTCGGGATATGTATAGGGTTGCTCGTTTGGAATATTGGAGTTTCCGCACTAGCTGGAATTGGGTTCTTTCTGTTTTCTTCGTTTCTCATTGGCCTAACTACCAAGAAGTTGTTAGCGTATCGCCGACATGTGAACAAGTTTACCGATTCACGGGTCGGCTATATCAAGGAGGTTCTCAATAATTTGAAGATTATCAAGTTTTACTCCTGGGAGCCTTCTTATCTTGAGGCCATTTCCGGGGTGAGGAAAAAGGAGATGAGTATCATCTTTAACATGCAGGCGTTGAGAAACATCATCATTGCTTGTGCTGTATCTTTGCCTACAATCTCCTCTATGGTCGCCTTTCTCGTTTTGTATGGCGTCGGAAGGGTGCAGGACCCATCTACGGTATTTTCCTCGCTTTCTCTTTTCAATGCGCTTACGCAACAGGTCATCATGGTACCGCTAGCGTTGGCAAGTGGTGCTGATGCCTTCATCGGTCTGGGTAGACTGTCAGCGTACCTCAGTGCTAGCGAGGTGGATCCAGCTGAAGTGGAAGCGAATGCGGAACCAGGGAAAATTATCGAAATGGAAAATACTGACAGAGCTATCGAAGTGGATAACGCTTCTTTCCGGTGGGAAGTTTTCGACGATGACGATGACTTGGATGACAAAGAAGTGAGAGAAGCCTCTCAAGGCACAAAAGTAACCAAGGGAGCGCTACAGAACCAGATCGACCAAGAAGCAGAACGACAAGACCTGGAGAAATCCGGTAAAGGTTTGAATGATCAAGCCTCGGATTCTGAAAAGTATTCCTCTGATTCTAACCGTTCAGTCACAAAAACATTCCCCGGTCTTTCCAACGTGAACATGTCCGTCTCGAAAGGAGAGTTTATTGTTGTCACGGGTATGATTGGGTCAGGGAAGTCTTCTTTGCTTTCTGCTCTTTCTGGGTTCATGCATCGTGTGGAAGGATCTGTCAATGTGAACGGGTCTCTTTTACTATGTGGATTCCCCTGGGTTCAGAACGCCACCGTTAGAAGCAACATACTGTTTGGGAAACCCTTGGATAAGGCCAGATACAATGAGGTGGTGCATGTTTGTGCTTTGGAGGCGGATTTAGATGTTTTGCCTGCTGGGGACATGACTGAGATTGGCGAGCGGGGGATCACTCTCTCTGGGGGTCAGAAAGCTAGAATCAATTTGGCTAGAGCGGTGTATGCTGATCAGGATATCATTTTACTGGATGATATTTTGAGTGCGGTGGATGCCAGAGTGGGGAAACACATTATGGAAAAGTGTATTCAGGGAACCATGGCTAAGAAAACGAGAATTTTGGCCACACACCAGCTGTCTTTAATTGGCTCTGCCGATCGGGTGGTTTTCCTCAATGGAGACGGAACGATCGATCTGGGTACGATGGCGGAGTTGAAACTCCGCAACGAGAAATTCGTCACGCTGATGGAATACAGTACCGAGCATAATGACTCGGACCACGAAGGGGAGGATGAGAAAGAAGAGGAGACGTTTTTCGAGGAAAGGGTCGACGAGGAGAAACTAGTCAAGCTTGAAACTATTCAGCAGGAACAAGATGGAAGGCTTATTGAAGATGAGGAAAAAGCAGTCAATGGACTTCCCCTTTCAGTTTACTACAACTACGTCAAATTGGGATCTGGGATATTTGGTTACTTCTACACTCCCATCACTGTCATGTTCATTGCGCTAGCAACGTTCTGTCAGCTTTTCACCAACACATGGCTTTCGTTCTGGACAGAACGTCGTTTCCCCGGCCATTCTGATGGGTTCTACATTGGAATTTATGTTATGTTCACAATTCTCTCGGTCATTTTCGTGACTGTGGAGTTTGGAATGCTGGTTTACCTGACAAATACATCCTCGACGAAACTCAACGTGATGGCGATTGAGAAATTGCTGCATACCCCGATGGCGTTTATGGACACTACTCCTATGGGGAGAGTTTTGAATCGTTTCACCAAGGACACAGATGTACTGGACAACGAGATTGGAGAGCAACTGAGAATTTTTGTTTTCCCTCTATCCAACATTATTGGTGTTATGGTGCTCTCTATTATATACCTTCCTTGGTTTGCCATTGCGGTCCCTGTTATCGTTGCGATGTTTGTGGCCATTGCCAACTACTACCAGGCTTCCTCGCGGGAAGTGAAAAGGCTGGAAGCGGTGCAAAGATCTTCGGTGTACAACAACTTCAACGAAACGCTGGGCGGTATGATGACTATTAAGGCCTACAACGCAGCATCTCGCTTCATGCAGAAGAACGACATGTTCATTGACAAGATGAATGAGGCGTACTACATCACCATAGCCAATCAACGTTGGCTGTCTATTCATCTCGACATTGTTGCAGCAGCCTTCTCGCTGATTATAGCACTTTTGTGTGTGACTCGTCAGTTCAACATTAGTGCTGCATCTGTAGGGCTTTTGCTCTCGTATGTTTTGATGATTGCCGGGCAGCTTTCCCTATTGATCCGCGCGATGACTCAGGTGGAGAACGAGATGAACTCTGTGGAGAGACTCAGTCACTACGCTTTTGAGCTTCCTCAAGAAGCTCCCTATGTAATCGAAGACGCAAGACCAAGACCGTCTTGGCCAGAAAAAGGTGAGATAGATTTCAAAAACGTCTCTTTGGCCTACAGACCGGGGCTCCCCTTAGTTTTGAAAAACCTCTCTTTGAGTGTTCAGGCTGGTGAGAAAGTTGGAATTTGTGGAAGAACAGGTGCTGGTAAATCCTCTATTATGACCGCTCTGTATAGGTTGTCTGAGCTCATCGAGGGAATCATTACGATTGACGGAGTTGATATATCGAAACTTGGGCTGAAGGATCTTCGTTCCAAGCTTTCGATTATTCCACAGGACCCAGTTTTGTTCAAAGGAAAAATACGGCAGAATCTCGATCCATTTGGCGAAAGCTCGGATCTGGAGCTGTGGGATGCAGTGAGACGCGCGGGGCTCATTGAGGAAAGCCAGCTAGCTACAGTGAAGAAACAAAACAAGGCAGATGGTGATCTTCACAAGTTCCATCTGGACCAGAACGTTGAAGATGATGGTGCCAACTTTTCCTTAGGTGAGAAGCAGCTGATAGCTCTTGCTCGTGCTCTAGTGAGGGACTCCAAGATCCTTATTCTGGATGAGGCCACCTCTTCGGTAGACTACGAGACTGATTCCAAAATCCAAGCTACAATCGGCAAGGAGTTTTCTCAATGCACCATTCTGTGTATTGCTCACCGGTTGAAGACTATATTGAACTATGACAAGATTCTCGTTATGGATCAAGGAGAGGTCAGGGAGTTTGACACCCCCTGGAACTTGTACAACTTGCATGGAGGGATTTTCAAGCAAATGTGCCAGAGGTCTAATATTGTGGCGGAGGATTTCAAGTGAGGGAGGTACTCTATGTGTTTGTTTGCATTACGAAGTCTTATACATAGATGAGAATATTATTGTAATTGGATGTTGGGGCATTTAATTGGTGAGAGGTGAGTCTTTACTCCTGAATAGTTGTCCGTTCTCTGAGAACTGTAGCTGATCTATTTTCTTGTTTCGCTTGAAAGTTTCATTGAATTACAGGTCTAAACTACTTTATATCTTGTATATCTAAAAAGTCTGCTCTTGAGGATATTTCATCTTACCCTGAAGACTGTTGAAATCTACTCTTGATTCCGCTTTATCCTTAGTGGGATTGCCCTCGTTTGACTTCTTTCACATATGCCCGGTTTCGTAAGCATGGAGCATATCTCATCGCCTTACTTCCCCCTTCTATACTTGGACTCTCTATTACACTTTCTGGAATCTCGTTCCCGTATCGTCGTTTTGTTCTCAGGTAGTACACCACATAGAGAAAGAGGTCACGGATATCTCTATAAGATCAGTTGATTGATATCAGTTATTCTAGCTATTGTTATATCCGTTTCTTTGTCACTATAATATTTTGGATAATATAGTCGCATAGCTGCCTATAACAATCTTAGTCTAGCCTGAATGATGAAGTAGCTTTTCCTTTATAATTTGTCGTTGTATACACTAAAAGGCCCCATATAGCTGTTCTTATACGGTATGTGGAGTATTTCCCTCACACACATGTAATTTGAGTGGGAGAGTTTGATTAAATTAACAAATTGAGATTGCAGCTACCCAAAAGCCCGCTCATCTCGATCTAAAGGGTCATTGCAGTGAGGAATCGGGTCGCTTTCGAGCCTTTCCACACATCCGTACATTATTGTCAGATAATGGATAAGTGAGTATTGAAATATTTCCACTAACCCTCTCAGGAGCTTATCAGTCAAAGGGACGATCTCTTTAACCTCAAAGGATGGTCTGCTTATTGTAGCCGAGGGAAGTGCGAATGCCGATGATTGTGAGGCTATTTTTCGTACTCTAAGAAGCGATTCTAGGTGCCAGGGCGAACCCTTCAACGTGCTTCAAGTCAGGGGTCATAGAGTCTCGCTGTTCGAGCAAGATGACGTGATTGTGGGGAAATATGATTGATTGGATTAGGAGGTTTCATTGCATTGAGCATTTCCAAGTCTTTCACGGATTGTACCAGGTCATAAGTTGGTCACACTGAAAGCGTTGGCGTTATTGAAGCTTGTTTATTTCAAAGAATCACACACACGGTCTTTGGCCGGTCTTTTTGCTGCCGAGTCATTGTGATTAAAACGTGCTATATGATTAGGAATGATAAAATGTTAACCAAAAGGTGAAAGGGGCTGATTTTTTCCATGTTGTAATGAATCGTAGTTGACAAGCCAGGCATATAAGATGTCGTGTGGTCAAATAAAGCTAGGGACCTCACTTTTTATATTGTCTATTCTTTTCCCAAGCTGGCATTCTACTCAAAGATTACACGCTTCCTACACCAGTGACTATTTTGGCCCAGAGAGACTTCAACGGTCGAGAATCCTCGGTCTTTCTTGTTGAATCTGCCGCTTCGCTTTCGGCAGGATGACCCGACTTGAGGTGTGAGAATACCTTTTAAGCAGCACCTAGTTTTCAGCTAACTGCAATCGTAATAAGAAGTTTTCTGGGATCAGTCCAGAATAATGAGCCGGGTTCCTTGTTGCCGATGTTATTCAAAGTCCCTCCAAATGACCTGCCTTTGCTCGCAAGAGTTGCTGAATGTGACCTAAAATGCTTTTCTATACACTCAAATCTCATTACAATCCTTCAATATACAGTCTCCAGGATGAATGACTCTTAGAGATCAACTGTCTATAAGAAGCATCACTTGAAATGTCATGATCTCTTATCAACTAAACCAATACTTACATAAAACCACCGCCAAATCCGCCTCCCAATCCACCGCCAAGTCCACCACCATCCCTGCCTGCTCTACCGGAGCCCGGCCCTCCAAACGGCCTGCTCCCCAGCCCCATGTTTCCTGGGAGACCAGCTCCAAGCATCTCTGGGTCGGTTTGTCCTCCAAAGAACGGATCATCAAACCTCGCGCCCGGAGGAACTGAAGGAGGGTCGTACCTCAGAGGATTCTGAAACAAGGGATGATCAGCCGTTGGGTGCATTCCAGACACTCCTGTTAAATTTTGAAGAGGATCCACAAATGGCTTCATTTCGGGATGTTTCGGCAACCCGGGAGGGTTCAGATCTTGATCTCCAATAGAGAGCGGATTTGAGGGTTTGTTTTGGTGTTTTTCCGTCATAACCTCGTACTCATCTTCGAATCTCGGGGGCTTCATTGATGCGGGAATTGATTTACTTTCTGAAATTGGTACATCAGCCGTTGGAGAAAATTCTGGCATTGGTTCATCTTTGGACTCTGAAAGCGGCTCATCCCTTGAGTTGTACTTTCTTTGGGTCACTGAAGCCAAGCGATGATCTAGATGGTCTCTTAGTTGCAGCAACCCTTTAGAGATATTATTCTTCATTTGCGATTGGCTGAATGGATAAGCCAACCCTTCACCCTTGAAATCGGCTAAAATGATACCATGGTAGTATACTCTGAAGGAAGAAGATTCATCCACAACTTTCACCACGTGAACCTTGTCGCCGTTTGAGAAATTGACCTGGTTCAGAAAGGGAGACTCCCACTGTAACGAGGCAACCACAGAAACAGAGTTTTGTTCGCACAAAATCTGGGTAACTATCACGGAAACAACGTTGATCGAAGAATATATTGTGTCCATTTCCTGCTTATGATGAGATGAGATGATGAAATATATATATATTACACAAATTTTTTTTTTCCCTTTTGCACTTAAAACTTCTTTTTGGTCCCCTGGAACTCACTCTTTACAGGAGTGTTGTTAGCACCACTTGCTCTTTCTCTTCCACCAAAGCCACCTCTGCCGCCTCTACCGCCTCTTCCACCTCTTCCACCGAAGCCACCTCTTGGGCCTGGGGATCCACGGAAGTTACCTGGTCCAGAAGATGGAGCCTTTGGGGTGGAGTAGTCCAATCTGACTGGTCTTCCAGCAACGTATTCACCGTTCATACCTTCAACAGCAGCCTTGGCTTCATCGACAGAGCTGTATTGCACGTATCCGAACCCTTTTGGATCCTCAGTACCTTGGTGAGTTGGGATTCTCACGGAAATAATGTTACCGAAAGAAGAGAATGCTTCGTAGACTGCGTCATTGTTAGCCTGGAAAGAAAGGTTACCCAAAAAGACAGTGTCGGATGGGTCAGACTTGACATCTCCGAATTCTCTGGCTCTTTGGTTGACCCTGTCGTTACCCTGTTGTGGTTTGGCAGTAGACATGTCCAAGTTGACGGGTCTTCCATCAATCTCAGCACCTTGCATCTCAGACAAGGCTTTTTCTGCAGAAGATTTGTTCTCAAAGTCAACGTAACCGTAACCTCTGGATTTTCCAGTTGAACGCTCGTAGATAACTCTAGCTCCGATAACACCACCAATGTGGTCGAATGACTCCTTCAGCATGGCGTCGTCAACGTTCCACGACAAGCGTCCAACAAACAAAGTGGCTGGTTCGCTGCTTTCGGCCTTTGACTTTTTAGGTGTCTCTTCGGCAGACGATTCTTCTGCTTTACGTTTCTTTGAGGAAGACTCAGAGTCAGATGAAGATGAAGATGAGGACGAGGACGAAGAGTCCTTGGACTTGGTCTCTTTGGCTTCAGATTCGGATTCAGAATCGGAACCGGATTCGGAGTCAGAGCTGGATGAATCAGAAGATGACTCTGCCTTGTCTTCTTTCTTTGACTCGGTCTTTTCCTCAACCTTTTCGGTAGCTTCATCTTCGGAATCAGAAGAAGAGTCAGAAGAGTCAGAAGAGTCAGATCCAGAGGAGCTTGACTCAGAGCTGGAGGACTCAGCAGCCTTCTTCTCTTTCTTGGTGTCCTTTTTAGAGGACTCCTTCTTGACAATCACCTTTGGAGCCTCCTCCTCCTCTGAATCAGAGCTGGAGTCGGAACCAGAACTGGAGTCGGATTCAGAGCTGGAGCTCTCACTGGAAGAGCTCTCACTGGAGCTTTCCTTCTTCTCAACCTTCTTGGAGTCTTTCTTGGATGCAGAACGAGCTGCTTTGACACTTTTAGCCATTGTATGATATGGGGACTGTGTGTGGAAAAATGATAAAAAAAAAAAAAAAAAAAAAAAAAAAAAAAAAAAAAAAATCACCTAGATATCCGCACACCGCGATGGACATTACCCGGAGCCCAGGGCTATGTGAGTCAAATGCTCCAAAATCAAAGTTGAGTAAGAATTGAATGCCTAGAACGTTTTTAAAAGCTTGAATATTTTCTCACCTATTTCGCGCCTGCGTTGAGCGTTTCAACCCCACATCTCACCCACGTTGGCGAGATCTACACTTACGCTTCATGCAAGCTTAAGCATTTGGTTCGCGACACATTGATAACACAGGCGCATATTTCAACACATAGTTTCAACCCACTTTTTCGAGACCCTTTAATGACTGAATGAGACGCGCTGTTAATAGAATTTTCCCGCTTAACAAGAATAACGTGCTCAACAACCAGGTGGTGCGATCACTCAAGGTCAACTTCAGCAATGTGGAGGATTTCTACATAGCGCTGGACGAACCGCACAGAATCTACAAACCATGCGAAAAGATATCAGGAGAGGTTGTACTACAGCTAAAACGCGATATGGCCAACGTTGCCATACATCTGGTTATTATGGGCGCAGCCAAAATCAAGTCCAGCAACAATCATTCCACGTTACGCAACACCCGCAAGGCTTCTTTGTTTACGCGGGCTATTTGCATTTATGGAGGCTCGGAAAATGAAGATGACCCAGAATCGTATCACAATGGGTTAACAAAAGGCGAGCATAGATTTCCCTTTGTAGTAACATTACCCAAGGAGAACATCTTTACGAGCATTTCTTTTGAGAGAGGCTCCATTGTTTACTCTTTCAAAGCTACACTTTCGGACTCAAACGAACAGTCTATGCTAGAATCTCAGCTCGAAGACAACCTTGTAGACAACCAAGAGCTCAACGGTAAACAACGAGTAATAAAACTGGATGGTTTGAAAAGTCCAATCATGGAATGCGAAAAGTATATCAATGTTCTTCGGCCTATAAACGTGTCTAGACTTCCGAAGCTGAAACCGAAAACTGTCATTGTCAGCATCCCTTCCCGACGACTGATGAAAACGATATCGTCATCTTCCACGATCAACTCAACCTCTTCAGCCACATCGCAAGACCTCCCCGGTCGCCCAATGAGACGAGAGAGTAATACTGAGGGATCCTCGCCCAACAGCATAGAGAACAGCGGAGTTCCGAAGACCGATCCCAGGATCAAACTCACTGTGGCCATTGCTGAAGCAGGATACTTGCGAGGCGAGTCAATACCCATTAACATCAAGCTTCATCATGTGAAGAAGATGACCAATACTAATGGCATCGTTATCACTTTTCTAAGAATATGCCGCATTGACTTTGGTCCAGTAGGAGCTATACAGTCTTTCCGGAAAGATCTGAGTCAATGCATTTTGCCGCTATTAGTGAACCCCGTCACTCTTGAGTGTGAAGCTTTCACCAATCTGAGAATACCTAGCGATGTGTTCCCGACGATAGTTGGATGCGACCTGGTTTCATTCCAGTACTACATCGAAGTTTTGGTGAATTGCTCAAATGCTAAAGGTGCTTCTCAGAATTCGCAGTCTGAAGCCACGCTCGACAAAGGGTTTGACGACGAGAATCTGGCACGGTTCAAAAATTCGCGGGGGAACTATGTTGATACAGAGAACCAAAGGGGTATTCGGTTCCAGCTTCCAGAAGCTGAACCAAGTCCCAAATCGAACTACACCAATCTACCTCCAGGCAACATTTTTAACGTTGACAAGCTGAAAAGAATGAAAAACGTTCTCTCACTTACTACTGAGATAGTCATTGGAACTGAAAGAAGGAAAACAAAGAGAAAGAGTAGGAGAAGTGAGATGGATCACTATTCCTCGTCTTCTCCGCTCGCCACGGACTCTCCAGTTACAGATACTGTGATTGCTACAGATATGCCTGTCGATTCACCCGCAGATCAAGCGTTCCCAGATACACCACCCTACGATCATCTATCTCCACCGCCTTTACCCGACTCCGAGCACCACGCGGCTTCTCCCAGAGATGAAAAGACTTTACATCGATTACACGAAGAGGCGCTTTTACCATCTGAACCAGTCTTCGACGATCGAAATCCACCCGAGTCCCCGCAACCGGGGTCTGATTACGATATAGACTTTGTACCTGCATATATCGCAAATCCCGGCGGAGAAGGAAGTCAAAACGAGCAAACGTGATTAAAGTTCTGGAAGGTGTGCATATAGCAATCGAGGGGAAAGATAAAATACGGATCATTTGGCGTACCCTAAATGGCTACTGAAACAAGATCCACTGCTGAAAATGTTCCTTTTAAGGAACAATTTAGGGAGGAACCATTGGTGGAGGAACAAGCCGATGAGTCCGTGCCGAGATCGTATAATCTGGAACATGCTGAGACGTATGCTGGAGGAGACGCCACCAAGCGGAAGTCTAGCTTAGTTGCAAAGGGGAGAGAGTGGTTTAGGAGACGTTCTCATTCCAGTGTGGAGTCTGAACCGAGATCTCGCAGAAGGTCCTTTGGTGGATTTCACATGAAGAAATTGTCATCGAACGAGCCGGCTCCAGATATTTCTGACGAGGCGAAACAAGAAGCTGCTGAAGCCGGTTATGTAAAGGTTCATGAAAGAGCTCGACATGATGAAGGAGAAGGGATTGAAGAAAAGAGAGATTCTGAAGATCACTCAATTCGTCCTCCCCATCCGATTACCCCAGGCATTGCCAGTTCTGCCTCTGTGCAGCATGTTGAAGGTGTACTTTCCAATAATAGGCATCTGGAGAAGGAGATTGAGAGGCTGGAAAACCAATTTGATGAAGATGCGAAAAGTGGAAATATGAAGACTTTCACATCTAATGGTTTGAGAGGTGACGGGCATGAAGATGAGGAGAAATCTCATGGTGGGGAGAAGAAAACTTATGAAGATGAAAGTTATTCTGGAGACGAGAGGGTATCTGAAGGAAGCATGAAAGGATTGTATGGACATGCAAAACCTGCTGGAGATGAAGGTGCCATGTTGGATGAAGCCTTTGAAAAGCAGAAGCAACACATCCGCCAGGAAATTGGAGGTTTGCGGGCTCAGAAATTGAAAGAACTGGACGTTCTGCAAGACGAAAAAGTTGCCACCGAAAAAGAGCTGGCCTCACTGAACCTGGATGACATCTCTCTCGCAAATCAGAGAAAAATACTCGAGGACCTTGATGCACACAACTACGACTTTTATATGAAGCACACGGCTGGACAACACTTGGTTGGCCTCAATCCCGCCCAACATAACGCCAATTTAATCCAGCAGCAGAGATTGATCGACGAAGGGGTCTCAAAGTCCCACAGAGAGCGCGATCTACTGAGCCAGGATGTGTCTGAGCTCGGGAATCGTAAACACATTCTTCAAGAGACTATATTCAGAAAGAAGAAAGAGTTAGAGCAGCTCGAACAAGATGCCCGTGAGAGACAGCTAAGCTTGCAGCAGCAGATGAAACACGAACATGAGCGAGAGAGAAGAAAGATGTTTTTAAACAAGCGAGTTTTGGATGAGACATTCTCAGCTATTGAAAGCAACAAGGCTGAAATCCAGAAACGCCACGAACGTGAAGCTTTTTTAAAAGAGCAGCGCATTCGCCATCGTCATCTTGTGAAGGACGAGCAGGACGAGGAAATTTCTAACGCTTTAAAGCGAGAAAAGCTGGAAGGATTTAAGCTTACGGAACAGGAGATTGCACAACGAAGAGAGTGTGCTGCTCTGGAAAAGGCATACAAGTCGCAGCTTCTCAATGAAGTCAATTATCACAAGAGAAGGTTGTCCCAGGAAGTTCAGAAAAATTCCTCAGGCTACGGGGATTCTTCTAACAAGTCCGACGACAAGTCTCTCAATCGCAAGCCTCCCCACAACGCTGATGAACATTGGAACGAGCTGAAACGCCTGGCAGACCGTGAAAGGCTGGAAGATAAGATGGTGGCCAATCAATTGAAGCTGGAAGCAATGAGATCTCAACAACTTCAAAATGCATACATGATAGGCGAAGCTGAAAATCGGCTGGCCCGGAGGTTGATTCACGAAACCAGCTCAGATCCTGGATCTGCTCCCGCACAAAGTTTGGCTGCCACAGCTGCCGCTGCTGCTATCCATATTCAGAAGGATAGAAGCGGTCCCTTTAGTGAGATTGAAAAAATCAATAATCAAAGAGCCGCTTCCAAGACTCACAGAAAGTTTGTTTTTCATAAACACGCACCTGAGAAAAATTCAGAAAAAGGATCCAGCAAAAATGAGAGGTCTCTCGAAGAGCAGCATTCGCTGCCGTAGTGAATGTCTTCCGTCAGACTTGAGATTATGAACATTTTGCGAGTTGTAATATATCTTTCAAGATCAACACTGTAATTGCCGTTGAGTGAGTCGCAAAAGTGTCCTTCTCAACAACTCGTTATGTTCATCTTCTTACTGTTGTCATTAGTCAGATATAATCCACATATCTCTCCCGTTTTGATTCTGCTGACCATATTTGGAGGGATGTGTTGTGGTTGTAATCATCTTCACGAATGCCTATACCTAAAGTCCCATTTCTCTCATTAGGTTTTCGGACTTTGAATACTTATGCACCGCCTGGATGATATGTTCCTAAAGCAAAATGCAGAGCTTCAACGAAAGAAATGAAAGGTTGTTGAAGGTTTGAGCCATTTGGCTTTAATCACGACTTTTCCTCATCTTTACAATGCATTTTTCAAAGCAAATGATATAGAGGTGAAGGTATGATCGGACGAATTCACATATATTGCATGAAGCAGTGATATAGTATCCAGTGCACCAAGAGACTGAGACCACAGCTCCCAAGGCCTACTAATCTGAAACCGCTAACAAAAAACTGTTTTTGGCAAACCGACTTTTTACAAGTGCTCTACCATAGGCTCCTAGAATACGATATGACCATTTCCATGTATTCAGGAATCCAAAGGGTATAAAATGAAATCGTAAAAATACGTCATCAGCGCACAGTTATATATATATATATATACTTTTGACGCCTCAAACGATGTCTTTCAAGTTCCCAAATCTTCAAAGTCTGCAAGAACAATTGCAGCAAACCTCGCAATCGATTACCAGCCAGTTCCAGGAGGGTCTGCAGCACTCTATCAAGGGGGCAGGGCAGCTGAACGAGAGTCTGACTCCCTATTTCAAGCGCACTACGCGTTCTCTGCAGGAGAAGTTTGGTGGAATTGAGGATATTTCCGAATTACCCAAGGAGTACATTGAGCTGGAGAGGAAAGTGGATGCTTTGCGTGTTTTTTACAAGAAAACTTTGAGCATTACTCACCAGTATGAAATTGAGAGCTACGACTACCCACCAAATCTGAAAGAGTCTATTTTTGACGTGACTAAAACTGTCACTGAAAAGTTTCACGGACTATCTCAGGCCACTACTACAGCAGAAGCTGAAGCGGTTCTAACGTCATCGTCTGACGAGAAGCACTATCCCAAGACTTTTGCGCATTCTTTGTCCAAAGTATGTGCTGGAAACCGTGAGACCTTAATCAGTGCGAATGTTTCATCGTCTCTTGTAGATGCGTTGGTTCAAGTCTCCGAGATGCAGTTCAAAGTGGGAGACGAGCGTCTGGAACAAGACAGGCTCATCATAACTCAGGTCAATGGGAAACTGGCGCAGCTCCTCAACACTCAGTTCAAACAAACTGACAATTTGAGAAGCAAAGTGGAAGACTCAAGACTTAACTTTGACTACTTGAGATCGGAAATTAAAGCCGCCACCAAGGGAGACGACACTGTGGAGATTCCAGAACCTTTGAACCAAAAGTTGGAAGAGGCGGAAGACGATTTGGTCAATGCTACTGAGCTTGCTGTTGAGTCTATGAAGAAGCTAATCAGCCCAGTTGAAAGTATCAATGTTTTTAAAGTGCTCACCAAGATTCAGCTTAACTACCACAAGAATGTGGCTGCTGAGCTGAGTGCACTGGCTGATAAATTGGAAGGCTTGCCCTTGGAAGATGAGGACAAGAATGATGCGTAGTTTTAATATTATTATTGTTTAAGGGTTACATCTTGCATCGATTCCTGATTGGGTTGAGATACCCTCGGAAAGTTCTAGATTTGCGGATATGTCACTCCGCTGCGGTTTTCACATGAGAAAAATTCTTATCGCGCCTTGTTTCGTTCTCGTTTTTCATTTCCCTTGTCATGGTCACATGTTGGTCCTATATGGCTGAAACATGGCCACGTCTAATGCTGCCAAACCTCTCCTCCACGTTTTCTCGGCCGCTTTCAATTGTTTATGATCATTCCCCAGTCACAATCTTTCTCCTTGCATTATATAGCTACTCATATTAAATTCTCTTGCATTCAAAGGCATCCATAATGAGAATGTCTGATTGCAATAACGTGGTCAAGGTAAAAATTGGCATCATTTTCGTGGCTAATAAAATATATCCCTACTGGGAATCTCGAAGAAATATTGATCAACCGCAGGGAGAGTTGTCCGAGGACAGTCACCGAGGAACCTCTAGGAACTCGAAGTCTAAGGACAGACCGACCTTGCGGAGTAACTGAGAAACGATTTACGATATAAAGCTATAACCGTAAGCAATTTTTTTGTACACGTACGTTATTGCTGGCAATAAACACTAGATTGATGCCAGAGTCTCATGATATAGATCACAAGCTCGCATAACGACATCTTTTTGGCTGATATTGATGCTTTTGTTACATCTCAAAGCTCTCAGGATCAATCAAATTGTGTCGTTCTCAAATAACGTAGCAAACTGAAAATTGGAAGGATATAAGAGATGTCTCGTCCGTAGGTTAATGACTTTTTACGGTGTAGAATCAATATACCTCGGTGCAAATGTCTGATATGATATAGGTACCTTCAAGAGCGAAGAGATAAATCCAAACGGGGCTGCTAGTCTTTTGTAAAGCATTATGTTGGATACAGAACGTAAGTGAAGTATATATTACTAACAATTTAATAGCACGTACGGCGTAAAGCCCATCTGTGGTCCAGTACAATAGCGTACTGGATAGGAAGAGGTATACTAATACCTGCTTTCATGTAGCGACGAAGGTAAACAGTCCTACGGAGAGAGTTTGATTCGAGATCAGTCGGCTCTCTTAGCATAAGTCCATACAAGATGATCGCTCCATCGCTCTGTGCGATCGACCGCATATGCTAACAACATATGTGTGGGATTACATAATAGTATTGAGTATACTTCTCCAGGAGGGCCGGATTGGCCTGCGGTTACGAAAAGGGTAACCCGAATCTCCCTTGGTGAGTTTTTGGTCGGAGGCATCCGATATTAGATTCAGATAGCTGCAAGCTATTGGCCAACCCATTAGTGCAGCAGTAGCTACGTAAAATTGCATGAACCATGTCGCCAGAATCGGACCCGAAATTGATTCCGGGGATTCCGAGGCGTATGCGAACGACCTGATTGGTTCCTCAATGGCTCTGACTACGGCGTTAACGGGATAAGGGAGAAATGGCTGCATGCAGACGGTAGACGTATAAGAATGGTGTTTTCGCACTGCGAAAAGATAGATAGAAAGTTAATCATCACCAATATATTTTCTCACTATGAATAATTCAAACAATGACGCTAACACATTAATAGAGCGGCCTTCTCTTTTTCCCCAAAAAGAGAAGAAGAAAGAGACACATTTGCATATATTTCGTTTGACAAAACCATAAAAAGCGAGTATAGTATGCTTCATGTAATTCTTTGACACGGAACAAGGAAGGCATCACTGCATTAGAGTGTTCTCACCTTTTTTTGGGGGTCCTGCTTGGCTCTTTCGGTAGAGCAATCGAGTAGTTGGAATTCCAATCAAAGGAAAGTATCGAGGTGTGTTGTTAACCGCCATTAACAATGATGCTAAAAGTATCATCAGATTGTTTATTCAAACATTCCATTATCGACTCAGAGGGTCATACATATATGTGGAGCAAAAAAAAAGGACGGTAAAGTCTGAGGCAGTAACGAAATCTAATACGAGTTTTCAAAAGAGCCATCACTTCAAGAGGACAAAATCTATACACAATTAATTAATATTATCATCGCTATCAGTGATGAGACGTCACCACTGAGCTGTTTCTATTTATGCCCGTCACTATGGACAGTCTATTGAAGAACACTTCACCAAAGGCAATTCCCAAACACACGGCGAAAAAGTACAGAATGACGTAGCTCATTGTGGCGAGCATCAGAGCGTAGCCAAACATGGCTGTGACAAAAGCAATGACTAATCTAACAAGATCCTGAGTAATTTGACTTAATGTGGTGGGGAAAAACTGAGACAAAGACGATGACTTGACTCCATCCATTGGGGAATCAGACTCCTTTTCGGGGTCACAGGCACAGTTATCCACTTCTTGTATGATTACCGCATTATTATAGTTGTGGAACACTTTCTGCTCGAGGTACGCACTCAGGAAAAACAGGCCTCTGAAAGCCATACCTCCGAAGAATAAAATACAAAAAATACCAAACGCAGCTCCACCACTGGATGCATGGAGCGTTTTAAATAGTACAGGGTAGTTGTGGTAGGAAGAAGTCAGGTACATGTTCATTCCCATGTCCATATCCATATCCATAGCCATTCCAGTTGCCGAGGCTGTGGCTGACGTCATGTCCATGGTGTGCGAGGCCATACTAGTGGCGGACATCATCATACTCGTAGCGGATGAAGCCATGTCCATAGTGGATGAAGCCATGTCCATAGCGGATGAAGCCATGTCCATAGTGGATGAAGCCATATCCATGGCAGAAGAGGACGACATGTCCATAGTGTGATCCATTCTAAGTTGGCAAAAGCCGCGGAAATCGGCCCCTCTTTATCCTCTACAAAATTTGCTCATAAGAAGATAGCATTCTGTAGGTTGTGCATATTCTCGACTCCATCGTGCATAAAATTTGCTCAAACGATTATATATATATATATATTATCCCTTGAAAAGTGTGGGCTGAAACATCAAAGCGCACCTCAAAAGGGTGTAATTGTAGGCCTTTTGAACTCTTTATCTATTGCGAATTTGAATTTTCTCTCTATGTCTATTTTGTCCTTTGTCATTCATTGACCACACCACTCAACTCATGAGAATGCCGTTTGCTGGCGCGGTTTCATGGAAAC
This sequence comes from Citeromyces hawaiiensis, assembly GCA_030567395.1. NCBI lineage: Eukaryota > Fungi > Ascomycota > Pichiomycetes > Pichiales > Pichiaceae > Citeromyces > Citeromyces hawaiiensis. Next base: position 62,316 of record JAJLSF010000308.1, read on the forward strand.
GCATGAGGGTTCCAGCCTTCCCACTTGGGACAAATCAAGCGAAGCAGTGTATCTCCTTTGCCAGATGTGCCAGCTCTAAATCCTAATACCTTTACACTGGAGAGGAAGAGATGCTTGAAGAGACCATACAGGTGCTCTGAAAGCTAACAGTAAATGAAGAGTCAAGGTGTAGGGAAAGCAGACCTTGGGTCAAGACACGCTGCACCAACAACCTTGACCAAAGTATAGTTGCTACAGTCAAACATTAAGAGTATCACATGGAGAATGCAATCAGGCTTTGACTCACCGCCCTAGGGATGTTGTATCAAGGAAGCTTCTGCCAGGGGCTGGTATACTAAGCTGGTGAAACAGTCAGTTGAAAATCCTGTGCTTTTTGTGAAAGTGGCACTAAGCAGAGGTTTCGATGTGTATCGTATTTAAAACTTGTTATCACACATTACATTCAATATCAGATTCAGGTTGAGCCCATATGGTTTTCTTTTCAAATCCATAGTGGATCAGTGAAGATAAAACTGCCCAGTTCTGCGTTAGGAGGGAAATCTGACTTTGGATGAAAACGAAACAAAATAAAAGAAAGTAATTCTCATCGCTCAAGTAATCAAGGCTGACGAACAAAGACTTGTGATTAATACAATCAGGTGAAACGATTGGAAAATAATTGCAAGGTATATATTCATACGCTTTCCTCAGAGGTTGACACCTGAAGTGAAGATCATCTCCCATTGGGCTTACTTGCCCTCCTGATAAATCATGCATTTTCTTTAAAGAAAACAATCTCACCATATAATTTGCCACATGCTCATCAATAAAGAGAAAATCATCATCGATATGTACGTTAAGAGAGCATCACGTCTCATTAGCGTAGACCCGTGAATATATACCAATATATATCACATCGCTGATCTCTGCGATTGAGCGCCGGCCATGATATGTTGGAGCTTCACCACACTTATAAACTTAAAGACTGACACTAGGCTGAAAACAAGCCACAAATATACGAGAGTACTCAAAAGAATTTGATGCTTTATACGAAATATTGAGTGCACTTCGAAACCCCCCTTACAAACCCGCAATGGAGAACAATGAAGACGCATCATCACAAACACTTTTCCAGCTGCTTGATCCTCTAGGTGAAAGGACGCAGAGTGTCACAAGACGGTTTAACAAGATAAAAGACAACACTCGCAAGATCAAAAATCTTGCCAAACAACAGCTCAAGGATCAACTCAGTGATAATGAGAGGCAACTTTTGAAAGTGCGTCAGGCTTTTGCAGTAAAGCTTGACAATTTCAATACCCGTTTAATTGATTTGGTTAGCGCTTCCACAACGGAAAAGTACTATTATGCTCTGGCAGTTTACACAATATTCATGTGTGGAATAATAATTGGAAAGTATCCCGAGTATTTTCACGTCTTTTACTCAATTGGACTTTTTTCCTTGATGCCAATTAGGTTTGTCACGTACTGGAGAGTGGGGTATCAGTATTTTCTGGCAGATCTGTGCTATTATGCCAATATCTTGTGCGTTTTATATGTATGGGTACTTCCGTCTTCGGAGATGCTATTTGTAACATGTTTTGCCCTTTCATTTGGAACTTTAGCTACTGCGGTGATCACGTGGCGCAACTCGTTGGTGCTTCATTCTATCGATAAGACCACTTCCAGTTTTATCCATATTGCTCCTCCAACATGTATGTACGTGATCACCCATCAGATATCCAAAGAGTATCAAAAAACTCGTTTCCCCGGAGCGGCAAGTGTACACAGCTGGAATTTCACAAGGGGAATCCTCTACACGTCGCTCTACTATTTCATTTGGCAATCACTGTACCATTATTTTATAACGATCAAGAGGGCTGAGAAGATAAAACAGGGAAGGGCAACAAGTTTCCAGTGGCTGAGCAAATCTTGGGCCAAAACTCCCATTGGCAAATTCCTGAACTCACTTCCTGGACCCTTGCCGTTGATTATGTTCACCTGTATTCAGTATCTATACCAGCTTCTAACTATGTTGTTGTGTCCTTTGTACTTTCAGTACAAGTGGCTGGCCACAACTTTTATGAGCTTTATATTTATTGTGGCGAGCTATAATGGGGCCACGTATTATTTGGAGGTTTTCGGAAAGAAGTTTGAAAAGGAAGTGCTGAAACTGCAGCAGGAGATCGAGGAGATGCAGAATGCCAGTGCTTCCTTCGAAGAGTCCAACACAGAGGGTAAAGTTGAAGAGAATAAGGAGGGGTAGTTTTTTCTCGTTGAGAAGTGGCTATAGAAGCTACACCATCCCTTGTTTTTCTAATACATTGTTTATAATGATACCTGCGTCTGCCATTGAGTTGATAAAGCAACACGCGAGGTGCCTCAAAAAGCTGGGGTACTGAAACTGTCCAATTGTATAATATGAGCTAAATTTGTCCCTCTCATTGATGGCATCTTCGACAGTCTTATGATGGAAGTGCACTAAATTCCTGAACAGATAGTCCTGGAGAGCCTACCATATTGGCTGTGGATTATCTGCTTTCAAGCGTTTGGATTTTCAAGAAGAAGGCGCCTGAGGTTAAATCCGGTTGCACCTCCGCATCCTTCGAAGCTGTTTATGGGAGCGATGAGGTATACAACAATCTGGCATGGGCTCCATTCGAGCATGCCATCGGTTGTGGCAATCCCTAGACGCTGCCATTACAAGATGCATCTCGGCATACAGCTCGTAGCATCTCCGCTAGATTGAAGATATTGGGTATAAATGTGGGCTTTTCACACGGGGTTCTAAGACAAGAGGTTTGATCCATAAAACTACATAAGAGGTCGAAGCCTCCATTGAGAACTCAGTGTCACGATAGAAGCTGTCAGAGTAGACGGGCAGGAACATCTGTCTCAAGAGACCTTCAAGTGCATAAGACGCATTAATCTACATACAAGGGCATACTGGAACACTCCTGCACATTTTACCGACATGCACCTGGCAGATATATATACGTCGCTATATATATACTCCGACACTCAATTTTTCAATGCAACGAAGTGGGACTCGTCTTCTAAAAACAGACTTCCCCGTGATCTGGAAACGGGCTTTTCAGACTACTCGTCTTACACAGAGCGACGACTCTCACAAACAGTTTCTCTCAAAGTACTACTCTCCGGAGATTTTAAAATCCATCGAAGCTGCAGAATCTGCTATCAAGCCCGAACACTGGGGAAACAGAAGGAATGCCCAAACCGAGTTTGCTCCTAAATATTTGGATGATTTTTCCAAGTTTGACAAATTCTGGGATCTACCCACCACCCCTCAAAAAGATTTTGAGAAAGCCCATCAGCCTGTAGAGAGAGTAATCCCACCGGGCCACTCGCTACCGGAAGGATTCACTAACCAACGGCAGGTTATGGCCAACGAGCTTGCTAAGCTGACTGGGTTGAATCCGCAATATATTATGAAGCTCACAGTAAAGCCACTTGTTATGAAGAGAGTCTCGAATCAAACGGGAAAGGGAAAGATAAAATCTCACTACGCGCTCGTTGTAGTTGGAGACAAGAATGGGATGGTTGGAGTAGGTGAGGGCAAAGATGGTGTTGATATGGGAGCTGCTATAAGAAAGGGCCACTGGAATGCTGTTAAAGATCTTCAGCAAATTCCCAGACTAGACGAAAGAACGATTTATGGTGATTTGAGTCACAAATTTGGGTCTACACTAGTTACGCTGAGATCAGCACCCAGTGGGTTTGGTCTTCGAGTTAACCGTAACATTTTTGAAATTTGCGAATGTGCGGGGATTAAGGATTTGGGTGGGAAGGTTTATCGTTCCAGAAATCCAATGAATGTGGTAAAAGCGACAATCGAAGCACTCCATAAGCAAAAAACCTTGCGTGAAATTGCAGTTCAGAGGGGAAAGAAGGTTCTGGACTTGAAGGATGTTTATTACTCGAGATGACTGTACATATGCAAAAGCGACGAGCGTAAGCGAGGAGCCATTATAATAAAAAGCGATAAAGCCTAGATGGAGACTTGAAAAGTGAGGAATAAGCGAGCAATCCCGTTGACACCACAGTTAGTATCATTCCACACACTACTCGGAGCCCCGAGACGTGATTTGTATCACCAAAGGTCAGCCAACAATCATTGAGCGAGAGGCTAACGGAATAAGTAATTGCCAACTAGGTGTGGTGCTGATTCTATGCGTAAGTGCGTTTATGCATGCACAGTATGTGATAATGTATAAGACAAACTCATGTTGAGAGATGAATATGTGTCTTATGATGGGCAAGCAAGCACCTTTGATCAAAATTACGTATTTTGGTAATCTTTCAAGTCGCTGTTCCATGATGGTATCTTCTCCTACTTAACCATGAAACCAAGGTCTGATCTCCTTCCGTTTCCGCGATGAAACCTCTGCTGTGACGAATCTTTCTCAAATGGTTTCAAAATACGGTCACCTGTCAGAGTAGAGAACCTGGGGGGTGATTATAACTGCTCGACTTGATCAAATTAATCTTCGAGTCAGCACAACAGAAAGCAAAGTCTGAAGAACCAGCCTTTATAGTTGCTTCTGTTTTCTGCCAAAACGTATCATCTTCTCTTGGTGACCCCCTCATTTTCTCCCAACCTTTTAACAATCACTTTAGAGGAGGCCACTGGCCTGCTATGCTCAACGTCATTAGGCGAAGCCATATTTCTAAATCCGTCATCGCTAGCTGCTATGGCTAAAGTGTTACTGGATGCCTTAATGTCGATCCCCATAACACCCAGCAGCTCAGACTGATCAATCTTGGGGTACTGCTTCAGTCTCTTTTTCGAGTATGGGTCCCACATGCAAACATGCGAGTCTGAGCCGCCTGTAAAAAGAGAACCATGTATCGGATGAAAGCATAGAGCGTTCACCGGATAAACCACATCTAGCGCTGGAGTAGAAGCGCGGTGACATTTGAATGCATACGTCTGTGCTTGCACTGCTGGACTGGGATCGAAAAACTCAACAGCTACTCTTCCTTCCAACGCAGAATGCGCATATCCTTTCCCATCAGGCATACACTTTATCGCCTTTGTCTGATACTTCAGACCACTTTCTTTTGTTATAATAGGATTAGAAAGATTGCGCACGTCATAAATCAGAGTTTTCCTCCCGGATAAGCCCAAGACCACAAAATTTTCTGTGACATCCATCGCAAAGACTTTTCCCGGTAGGGATATGGATTCAGTGCGGTCAGATCTCAGATCAACACACTGCAACGTCTTATCCCAGGAGCCTGCCAAAATACAATCTCCCATAGAGCGTATACAAGACACGCCATAGTTATGCTTTGAACCTATAATGCTATAGTCGTTTTTTGTGAAACCCATTTTACGTATTGTTCCATCAACGTTACCTAAATATACCGTATCGTGGGACCACCAGCCCGCATCAAGGATACCATTACCTGCTAAAGTGGAGCCAAGTAAAAGACTCTGCTCAGTTTCTCGTGAGCAGTCGTACAGCCTGACTTCACCTCCCATGGAAGCTGCAAGAAGATGTTGAGTATTTTCTACAGGGGAAAAACCAATGGCTGTGATTACATCATTAGGTGGATTAGGAAGCACCGCTTGGGACATCGCAGGTAAGGATAGGGTCGTCTCGAGGTGTACGGTTTTCCCCTTTAGGAGCACCTACAGCTATATATATTCGGTACCAGGTGGTACAATGAGATACATCGGGCTCAATTAAATGGATTCCATAGTCAACAACATTTTATCGTCCTGGGACGAACCCGGTGCAGAAGCTCAGACGGATAAGCAGCAGAAAAGAAAAAGCACCTCGTTTTCCGATTTTTTGAGAACCGAAGATGCCACGGAACCCATAGATCAAAAACAAGCTGGAACGCAATTGACAGATAAGTTGATCGAGCGAATCATATCAATGGCCCTGCCTCCGTCTTCGGAAATAGACCAGGTTTACGAGAATGTCCAGGGTCGGATTGAAAACCAAAAGTCGAGACCATCACTATCCATCCAAGTGATGAGTCGCAACTTCATCGCAATGAACTCACGACTTTCAGTGCCGTTCCAGATCATTGACGAGGTGACCAAGATTTTCTCCTGGACCTGTCCGTATTATTCTTTGTCAATTCTCATTGCTCTCTCCCACATGATTTTGAATCCCGTCACGTTTATAGCCCTCCCGTTTTTGTATATAGCCTTTGTCATTATGGTGCCAGCGTACATGAAGCATCACCCGTCTGAAAAGGTGGACGATACTGTGTCCGAATTCAGCAATAGTCAAATTCCATTCAAGGGAGAACCGCTTGAAAAAATTGCCTACCCAAAGCCCGTTCCTGAGTTATCACGAGAGTTTTACCTGAATTTGACTGATCTTCAAAACAGAATGCTTCTATATGTGGTTGTCTACGATTTCCTCAACTTTTGGATAGTGGAGTTCTGCTACTTCAAAGACGATGCTGTGTCTAGTGCTGTTCTCGTTGTCTTGGCGAGCTTTGGATTCTTGATACTTTTGGTCTTCCACTCTTTTACTCGTTGTCTGTCCATAATCATCAAATTTGTGCTTCTTGCCGGCCTGTGGGTACTGTTCTTTGCTCTTCACCCGAAAAACAAAAACAGTCTCCTTTCCCGTCTGTATTCGGAAGAGACGCGGCTCAAGGTTCTAGGCTGGACCACATGGATGGAGAACAAAGTTCATACTGATCTCATTCATGTGGAGGAGAACCCCGTGAGAGAAGTTGAAGTTTTTGAGCTCCATAAGCTTGAACCGGAAACCAGAAACTGGATTCCCCTGGGGTACTGTAGTGACCCTTTCCCTCTTAATGGCGTAGAGAGAAAACAGGGCTGGCCAGTAGGCGGGAAGCCATCTTTGCAAAACGTACAGCCACCAAAGGACTGGGATTTCGTCAGTCCAGCCTATCTAGCTGAGAAGTCGACACCTAAGAATAATCCGAAACTGGGCTGGTCCCTGGATCTTTATCCCAAGGAGTGGGTTTTGCAGAATAATGTGGAAGACGTTTTGGAGGTGGACGATGATGAAAAGTGGTGCTATGACGTTGCACAGGGAGTTCGCGGCGAGTTCAGAAGGAGAAGATGGATCAGAGCTTGTGTAAGAAGTTTCCAGAGACCTTCAAATGATGATGAGAAATCAGACGAAAAGCCAAAACGGTTTAGTTTTTCAAGTGGTGTGGAACAACCGAGTAAAAAGACGTGATCACGAGGGATGCGTAAAACTGTTATATAGGCCTTGAACTGGAGTGATGAGTGAGGCGTATGTTGAATAAAAAGGATTTGTTGAGAACTCTTCTCTTTTGGTCATGAAAATGATCTGTCTCGGAGGAATGATCAGCGTTCGCACTACCTCAATCGAGGTGCCGGATGGCAAAGCTGTATCTTTGGAGTCCGTACGCCTAACGTTGAATAAATTCGAGTGAACGCAAGGCGAGTGGTGTTTTCAATGATTAGGCATTATGCTGCTCGAGAGAGCACGAATAGAGGGCGCGAAAGGCAGAAATGATTTTACCCTCTAGAAGCCCAGATATTCTTGTGGATTTGTGAGACCGATTTTTTGTAGTCAATGAGAGAGACTTTTGACAGAGTTCAACAACATCTTCGATGAAGAGGTTCGACTAGTGATGAAGTATCTAGTCTAACGCTATTTCTTTCCAGTCGAAATGAAATCATTGACCGAGTAAGCCATTATAGCGATCAAGGCTATTTCGATCCAGTGATTAGCTATGTAAACACAGTCAGGTTTCAACAAGGCTCTATATAGAGATTGCGCAAAAGTTCAATGTGATGGGAAACGTTTTTGGTGAAGAACTAGAAAGCCAAATTAGTACCCCTTTCAGGTGAGCTGAGAGAACAGTCCCTAGAATGATTTGTTAAAAAAAAAAAAGATGATCTACAATGCCAAATTGCAAGATACTTTCTTGATGGTGAATATTTTCCCGTCCATCCTATTTCGTCGGTGCTCTCAAGCACATCATAGGATATATATATATTGTTCTAGTTGATGCTTTGAAAAGAGACCACAGGTTTAATCACGTTATAACTCTTCTAAAAGGCAAAATTGAGAAGAAATTGCTCGTATTAAAGATGCTTTCGAAAACAATTTCACATCATTTCCGCTTCGCTTCAATGATGGGTGGAGCTCCGCCATTATCCGTGCACCACACAAAAAACGATTGAGATAGAGTGGAGTGATAGCGAGAAGTGCCGAACCGCTCCATGTCGCAAAGACTTTTTCTACTCCTCTTTGTTTGGAGTCTCACCGCGCAAGCTGCAAGGGTCGACTCTTTGAAATGTATGGACGTTGACACTGGTGACTATCTGATGAGCCCATGTGAGGTGGAGGCTTTTTACAATGACGCCAATAATTCCCTGCAACTTCAATTTAGCACTCGAATGCTGGCTGATGTCTCTGACGTCAACAGAACGACAAATCGATATACCACGGGCCATGCTGTACTTTATTTTAAAGGAACACTCATTCGTGATGACTACTTCCGGCTGTGTGACTATCTGCAAGTCAAAAAAAGAACTTTTGTCCCTCCCACTTCATCATCTTCTCAGCCGCAAAATACCAACGAACCAGTAATCGTAGGTAGAGACTTGCAGGGTTGTCCTTTGTTTCCCAGTGATGAAGTGGAGATCAATTACACATTCTCGGTCCCAGCTCAGGATACTCTTGGATCGTATACTGCGCGTCTCTCGATAATATCAAACACAGAAGGTCAAGATATAATAGGGTGCACCGAAACCTATGTGACTCCGGAACAGTCCTCTTCTTTGATTCAGGCAGTTTATGTAATGATCCCCGTAATGGCTGCGTTTATAGCTTTAGTTAGCGATATTTCTCTAGCATTTTCTCCATACCAGGAGTCCGATTCCCCCTTTCTCTATCTGGCTTCATCCATTTGCAATGCTCCTCTGCTGCGTCAGATGACTCCTACAGTATCCGACTTTTTCGTCTATATCCACTATGCTCTTTTCTTAGGATCGCTCGATGCTTTTTACCCGGGGTTTCTGCAGCCGCTGCTTAGCACCATCAAATGGACGGCACTAATAGTTGACGTGTCAGACAAACCAATACGAATATCCTCCTCCGTCCAAGATGGTGTATACATTGGAGGGAACCAAATTTTAGGCCCAAATACTTTGAAATGGCCCACTTGGGTTATTCTCTTTTGTTGCGTGGTGATGGGAAGAACCCTTTTCGTGCAGGCTTGTTTTATTATCTTGCGTTTAACCAAGAGAAGAGCTTCAAGAAGCTCCTTCTACCATAACGCTTTGTTCTGTCTTGGATATGCCGTTCAACTATTTCTGGTAACTTTTGCCAGACCATTTTTGATACTAACCATCTCGCTTTGTTTCAAGCAATCTCCTGAAAAGTGGAGCATTATTACCGGATCCCTCACGCTAGCCCTATGGATAGGGTTAGTCTCCACATTTTTGTTGAAGTATGTTTTCTCTTCAGCTCGTTCGAGGTTGTACACCTCTCTGGAGTCTATTTGCATATGGTGCGTTCTGTATCACAAACTGGACCCGCAAAAGCTCTATTTCACCATGCTGGAGTTTCTGGAGCTGGTGTTATTTGCGGTTTTTGTGGGAGCTCTGAAAAACAAGGGAACCGTGCAGATCATCGGTCTCATCATATTGCAGTCTTTGAATCTTGTCACGTTTCTCATTTGCAGACCTTACTACGTTGAGACGAAATTCAACTACGCTACACTTACAGTGATTTTTGTCAAAGTACTGGTTGCTTTTCTCAACATCGCTTTTCTCGGTTCTCTCACTATTTCCGACTCAACCCGTTCTAGGGTTGTGTACGCACAGCTGATTCTACATCTTTTTGTCTTGATTGCTGTGTTTCTTATCCCAACTTTGCTAAACCTCATCAATCTTATAAAAAGCATTCGGTTGCACAGGAAAGGCTTACTTGATGGCCACCAAGGCAGATACAAGAAGCTCTCCAGTTTCCCGTTTGCATCTTCCGACGATCACGCATCGCATGATCCAGATATGAGGCAGTTCTTCGAAAGTCCCGCATACCAGCAATCTTTCTTTAGACAGACAACCAACTATCAACCTCCGCAAGCAGCACACCGAAGATCGAGACTAGAATCTCTTCCGGAGTGGCCTCAGAAGGAAGATGTTGATTACTCAGTGCGCGAGGCTGATGCCTTTATCAATGCGCACCGCATTTTGGAACCAGACCCAGAAGTCAAACGGCTTTGGGAAGTACGAAATGAGAAAGTCAACAACGTGCCGGACTCTCATCAATTGGTGGCAAGGAAGAGATGGTGGACGAAAAGGGAAACCCCGCCTCCACAACGAGGGTTTGAGGTGATGAATCGGAAACCACTAATTGCGCAGAGAGAAAGCGACCTTTCTTTAGATTATTCTCAATCAAAACAGGAGCTGGAACGGGTTTATACTAAAGATGGTGGCAGTGAATCTATACAGGATGCGAATGATGGGATGTGACCAAACATGGAATTGATTCCACCATTTTAATGGCTTATGGTTTTCTGAAAGAGGCTTTTCCGTGAGTCCTCACTACTCAGATAAAGGGAGTTTGAGCTTGTTCCAGGTTAGATGATCAGGGGAAGTCAGACGAATCCGGAAGGACTATATGCAGTTTCAAATATATGATGAGAGGTGCTTCCTCTTTTATATTTCTCTTCCTGATGAAACATCAAGTCGGTGGATTGTACTGGACTGGAGACGAGCCAAAAAATACTTCAGCCTAGTTCTATACCAATAAGTTTCCCTTCTTTTGAAGGATAATGCTTTCGCTAAGAGGACTACAAATTTATTAGGCACATTTTTGTGCCTGGATTTGCTTCCCTACGGCCTAAATGGGACTTTGAGGATGATCAGATGGTTGCAAACACGGAAACAAGTCCAGGCAAGTGACTCTCCTTTGAGTCTCATCTGGAAAACTACATTTTTGAGTAAAACCGGTCGCCTCTTCACATTACCTTGTCACAATTAAACAACAATTCTCTAAACTTACACTACTCTCCACGTAATTCACCAAGGAACACTTAAACCCATATTGTTTCATAGCAAACGCTCTTGCCTCATCAACCACCCGTCTCGCCATGAGACCAATTTTCTCTCTCTCCGCGATTGACATTCCACTGAAGTGATTTGAGCCATCCTCATCCTGCGATCCTGCTGGTCTTCCGCAAGTTGCCCATGAACAAATCTTTCTCAAGAACAACTCAAACTCCGTCTCGCAGATGCCAAACTTGCTCCTAAGAAAATTCTTCGATTCTTCCAGCAAGTCCTTATAAGAACAGTAGTGCCTACAGCATAGGGCTATCACACAGCCAGCAAAGTTTTCAAGGTTAGAATTCAAAAGACACCTCAGAGTAAGGTCTGTGGCCACCCCACATAAATGCTTCGATATGGCCACCACTTTTCCCTCGAGATGCAATTCCGCCAAAGCCGAGTCTAGCACTAGATCTTTTATATCTACCTTTATACGTTCTACTTGAGGTGGATTCCCGCTGAATCGGTAGTCCTCAAGAATTTTTTTATCCATCTTCATTCGGGGAAGCGCTCGATCAATCAGTAAGAACGATGAGGATCTTTGACATCTGGAAAGATAACGCGAAAACTCTGCTCTGCCACATCCAAACTCAACGTAGCATTTATCTTCAGAAAGCAGCGAATGTTCAGCTAGCTGGCCTATTAGACAGGATTGCTGGAGGATATGTTTTTGATTGGAAACCTCTTTAAATCTCTCTTCTAAACCGGTTTTGAACTCGATTTTTCGTATAGGTATTGAGTCAGTGAAGTGCAAATTGAAGTTTTCAACAAGCCTTGAGATGAAACTGTTACAATGCGTCTGCCAATCTACAAGATCTACAGTTATATGTTCCCTGGAGCCGCTATTTACATCAAATTGTAACCACGGAGAGTCACAGGTTTCAGTTTTTTTCACACTACATTTTCGCAGGTGACTTTTGAGCTTGGCCTTCCACACGGTATGGGACGCATCAATGGGACAAGATACTCTCTCAGGTAATTCATCTGAATGAGCCACACAAAAGGAAGATCCCTTTCCCCGTGACATTGCACATTGCCTATTTTTTTTGGGCAAAATGTACTCACACCGGAGCCGAACAAGCTTTTCTTGCATGTCTGCAACGAACCGTAAGCTAAAAGGGTATCCAAGGTGAAAAAAAAACAAAGGAGGTGTACGGGTGATAGCTCAAATGTCAGCATTGCATGAAGCGAGATCTCCCTTCTATCTCGACGTCCTTGATAGCTCCTACGCTATCGTAACAGATTATGAACCTGTCTGATCCATAGAATGCATTGCTTTTTTGTATTGAGAACACTCATTGTCCATGATCCGTGCGCTATTTTCCTTGGAATCAATCGCACCACAAGTGATTGTCAAGGGATAAACACCAAAATTCTTTCGTTAGTGGTCTCAAATCATTTTCAAGGTGAAAACATCAGAGGAGTTGTCCTCCTGTAGCAGATTATCTGCTAAAAAACGGTGTCTGCAAAAGACAAGAGATCCCCGACCATATAAATGTTGACGTTGGAAAAATTGATCCAACTTCACTGATTTTTGTTTGTATAGAAAATTTGAGGATCAGAATATATCAAAGATCTTTTTTGGTTTAAAGGACACCCGGATGCTGATCCGACAACGACCCTCGTTCCTGCTAAAAAATTTCCAAGCTAGGTGGTGACAGCTTTCAGTCCCTAAGTGAATGGTCCACATCCTCATTTCGAGGCCGCTGCACATGATATGACAACACCATCCGCCAATCAAGAGATTCAGCTATCGATCATGGTGATTTGATGAACCATCTCCAAATGGGGTTGCACCAAAAAGTATGATGTCTACGTAATCGAAATGGGTATCTGTTTTGTGCCCCATTCATCTTTGACCATTGAAGATGCCACTTTTCCCAGTGCGTAATGACTCGGGGCTAATGACTCGGGGTAATTAATTATTCCAGAATCATACTTCTGGCATGGAGGGCTGATGATAACCTGCAATGGGCTCCAAAAGTATACAGAACAGGTAAAGGGGAAGCTAGTATGCCTAGAAACTGGATTGAGAATGGAGGCATTATACGGGGTGACAGCTCATCCAGCGGCCGGAAACGCTCAATGTTTAGTCAACGTACTTACTGTGGACCGCCTTTATCGAATGAAGAGTGGCGTCTATAGAATCTTGAAGTGATCACGGCATTTTCCAGATTCCATTTGCTCTCTCAACAGTCACAATTTTCAAAATCACGACTAGCTTACTGTTGACCTTGACTTTGCACTTGTGTTAAAACGTTCAAACATCTACGTGTGATCAACACTACCAAAGTTGTCCATCAAAAAGAGGTGGCCGCATTGAAGGGTAAGGAGACCGAGGACCAGAGGTGGGGGAAGCAGCAGTTGACTTGCAGCCGAAGAGGCGAGATTATATATGCTTGTAATCGAAATTACATTTTAGACTGATTCCTCGTAGATTTTTTGGTAACCAGACACTATTCTCTCCCACCGGAGCCGACTTTGCGGGGAATTCCCTTGCATCAATACCTTATTTATTCAGCCTATCAATTGACATCTATTTTTTACTTTCCAAAGTTCTGACTTGGGATTCGAGGCTGCGTATGGACTTTTGTAGTGACAACACGTCGGCAACTACCGCATTGTTGGAGTTTTTGTATTCGTCCAGCAGATAGTAGTAGGATCCGAAACCGGTAATAGTAACACCCGCGAGGAACCCAACCAAACCGCCTTTTAGACTCGACTTCTTCTTCGGGGTGGGAGCAACTGTACTGTAACGGCGCCTGGCCATTCTGGAAACAACAGTGGTGAATTGAGCAATCATTTTTGTAGAGTGAATAGTATTATTAATGCTTTATTATTTGTGGGAGTTACCCGCACATTGGAAATCTAATCTATCGTTACATCAAGCTTTTTCGAATGGAACCTCTTTCCCTGCACATGGACGTAGATAACCGTAGTAAAGCCAACAATTACAGTCACACCTACCATTACCATATTCAGAGGGGTAGGGTTCATGTTGAATTTTTCGTGGGTCGCGTGATCTAAAAAGGTTTGACAGTAGTTGACTAACCCACTGATTGTCATAATCGATCCGTAAACGGTTCCGAAGGTTTGGAAGCCAAATACCTTGGCACAATAGTCGGAAATGGATGTGTAGAAAAATGGTCTGTAGGCGACAAAGAAAAGCACATTGAACAAGCCAGCACCAAAATTGGGAATCAAACCCAGTACACCCAACAATAAGGAGATCCCGAGCAAACCACAAAGCACAACCACGGTAGAGCAGTGATCCAAGAAAACCCCAACAAAGGGTACGGAAATCAATCCTCCAAGAGGAAGTGCAACGTCGAATATCTTGTTCAAATGCTCAGCTTTAGCGGCAGAACCAAGCAAGAATGTGTACTGGGAGTGAATGGTGGCAACAAAGTAATTTAGCCTCAGCATTTGTATAGTGGCAAAGAGACACATCAAAATGAACCACCATGTTTTGAATTGATAGGACGCGGGATATGGGTGTAGAATACCAAAAATTCCATTTGCTCTCTTCTTCTCCTTTTGCAAATCGTCCTCGTAAGCGTTGAGTACTGCGTCACCAAGTGAAGATCTGCGGTTAGCGGTGGGCTGATGAAGAGGCTGATTGTTGATAAGAGCTGATTGTTCAGTGGGCATTGGTGGTTCAATAACGTTCTCCTCAGTTAAAGGAGGGCTCATGTAGGACTCCTTCGGCATAACAAAAAGCTGAGCTAGTAGAATAAACGCCGGAACCAACAAGTAAAGTCTGAAAAAGTCCTCAATTTTCACCGAACCATTAGACTTGTTGTAAACGATCTTGTACATCAGGAAAACAGCAGACGAGGCATCAAACGCTCCCGTCAAAAGGGCGAGAACCGTTCCTGATTTTTTAGGAAAAGTATTGGACAGTTGGAATGACGAGATGAAGGTAAACGGGCCCCCTAATGCCATTGCCCCATAACCCACCAGATAAGGATCAAAGCTAGTGATGGCTTTTGCGTTGATAAAGATAATGCAAGAGGCAAAAAGGAAACAACACCCAACAAGTCCGCAAGCTCTAGGCCCGTAGGAATCCAAAGTTCTACCAATAACTAGTGCCGATACATTAGTGAACACAGCACCAACTGTAAACATCATATTCAACTTCAAGTCCTGCGCAGAACACAAGGCTGCAGTTCCGTCAGTCTTGCTGGAAAATACTGAAACCATCTCCAGCCATTTTGAAACATCCTCCGAAGAACACACTTCCTCATACACTCTTTCTGAGATAAGGATTGGTTTCAACGCAGCGAACCCGAAAATCGGTCCGCCGGCAAGAAGACACCAAAAGATGGCACAACACACTTGTGCAACTCGTTTATACTTGGGCACCTCAAAGTGGTACATGCTGATGTAGTAGGGCAGTTCTCTTCCCTTATAAGGTATTTTTATCTGCGTGAAAAAAAAAAACAATATGCAGCCGTGCATATCTCATGACGACAAAAAAAACGAAACGGAAACAAAACCCACGCTATTTGTAACAGATTATCTCAGGACTATTCAAGAGATCATTTTTTTTTTTCATCAATTTTAAAGCTTCTGCTTATCCATGGTTCAACACTTCTCATCTTTTGGTGCTCTTCCCGAAAGGCGTTTCGCATTTGGCCGAAACGTATACGCAGGATCATGCATGTAGAAAACGGTCTTTTCATATTTGTAATTACATCGTGCACATTTTGGAACAGCCTGTAATTGAATAGGTTAGATGCTAAATATATTAATTTCTCGTTAGTGTCTTGGAGGCGAGATCTCTCACGGGATCATCACCTGGTATCCGCATGTCCAGTGTATCGACCAAGTTCAGCAACTCTTCCAGAACAACACGTTTTTTCTTTTTGGGAGAGCTCTTAGTAGGCGAATATTCAGGAGATGGAAGCGTCCTGTCGAGTCTTTCCGTAGATGGAGTTGTAGGTTCAGCTTTCCGCTTTTTGGGAGTTGCTGGAGGGGTCATGATGGTGGACTCTGCAAATAGACCTGGCATCTGTTGCTTCAAGTGACAGACCCAGGAGTCACAATCGGCTTGGATGTGAATGTCTATAAACTTTTCCCAAGCGGTAGAAACAGGTGTAGCATTTACAAGAACTACTAAACCCCCTGGCTTTTCGTGTATGCTTTTGCTCAAACTCCTCACCAGCTGCTTGACTCCATCAACTTTCAAAGAAGTTCCAAAGATTAGCAGTATGTTGGGATTTCTTCGTATGTCCTGGTTCAAACCCTTTGCCAAAGTCTCGCACTGTGGATGGTTTTCGCCATACAAAACAATATTAGGTCTTAAAATACCTACAGTGCTGCTGCTCATTCGTTTTCCAGCTGTCATTCTTACGAAAAACAGGTTCTCGCACTGAGGACAATCTGGAGCCGCACCATCCTGCATTTGCTCCCTGAACTGCTGAGACCACTCGAATACGGTGAAGCAATTTGTGCAACAAAGCTTATGAATATCCCCATGCAGCTGAACAACTTCGAGATCCTTCCATTTGCCATTTGTGCCTGTGGTCATGTTCAGCCTTCTTTCAAGTCCGTCAATGTTTTGCGTATAGCACTTTATCATCTTTTTTTTCCTGTTTAGCATCTGCAGAAACCGGTGGGTCTCTGTTGGGTGTGCCATCAACGTCTGCGAATAGAGTGACTCCATAAAAGTGCAAAACACACTGAGAGTTTCATGACTCCGGAAGAGTGAAACATCAAATAAATCTTTTCCTTTCACCACTGCCTTGGGATATTTCTCCTTGACGAAATTGTACAGCCCGTCAGCCGACCTAAAATCTGGAATCCCCGCATTACACGAAATACCGGCTCCGGTAAGCGTGATGATTTTCTTCGACCTGTGTATTGACTTGGCAAGGTCCCTCAGACAGATATCGGATTCTTGATCCGTAGAATTCAATGAGAGTGTAATCATAGATGTGGTTCGTCGCAAATGCAAAGTTCAAAGGGATATATTTACCACTTACCGCATACAGTAATCAATTTCGCAATGTCCCTTTTGAACAAATTACACGCGTTTGGTAGGAGCACGACTTTTTGGAGCAGCGAGAACATTACCAAAAGGTGTACGGATTTGATTATTGTTGGAACCTTTCCTATGCTATCTCAATGTCCAACAACTCCTATTGGCTTTGCGACAGTTGATTTCACATAAACAAGGTTAATAATAGATTTAGAGGGTAAAAGAAGGTGTCGGAAAAGACAGACTTTGTCGCCTTCGGCTCCTGCAATCATTCATAAAGCAGAAGCTTTAGCCGATTTGTCTCAAGCGATATGATTGCCTGATAGAAATTATTATTCACCTCGTCAGTCTCATAATCTGTACAATGAGTTAAACTATTGCTCGTTGTAGTATTCCCCACAGTCCTTAGATATCTCGGTGTTATAGAGCAGTGAAATTCTTTCTCGAAGACCGGTTTCAACTTCCCACCTTTCACTGCCTCTTAAACCAGTCCTCTGCCAATCTAGGCTTTTCGTCTCAACTCTCAAGCCCAATTCCATATACACGCCTTCGAGATACACAATGTGGAGGCAAAGAAAACAGGGACCTTAATCGAATCCCATTCAACAAAGACTCTCAATGAAGACTCTCAATGAAGACCCTCAATGAAGACCCTCAATGAAGACCCTCAATGAAGACCCTCAACGAAAGCGCGGGAATCCAAGGGGACCAAGGGGACTGAGCGCACCTGGATCAGAGCAGGATGAAGGTTTTCGCTCACTTTTCTTCAACCTCGCTCGTCGCGGTCGAAGGGAATGAACTCATTCGTCCTCGTCGCGTTTCCTTTCCATTGTGTACCTCGTATGTTTGGCTCATTGACCCTTGAAAAGTTGGCAATAGACCTTGAACATTTAGAGTGAGACGTTTGATGGTCATTCAATGATACGGTCAGTGCCGGGCGCCAGAGGCCTGCCTCAAGATCGAAAGAGTTTTCATGACAGTTTCTGCAATGATATAAAGAAAAGCAACGTACACACGTAGACAACTATCCTAGAGCATGGCATTGCAGAATTATTCTAGCTACCGAAACGGGCGCAATTTTGGGACTACATCTTGTAACCACGCCTTCGATGTATCCAGACCTCAATCGCTTCGGTAAAAGTCTGATAGCCGAAGAAACCATCTACTGAGGTGTAAAAAATAAATATATCATATATATAACTGAGGAAGGAACACTTTCCATTTTTCCGTAATCATGACCGGCCTGTATCATCAATCATAAAGGTTCATCTAAGGACATTATTAGTACATCACATCGATCAGCAAAAATCGCAATCTCTCTGTGTGCCTGTAACAAATCTATCAAAATCCCAATTAGTATCGTCTATCGTGTCGTAGTGGTGCTCAAACTCCATCAAGTCATTCATGGCATTATATTTTTTCAGCTCGGCCTCTCTTTCGTGTTCTCTCTTGGCAATCAGCTCGTTCATGGATGCGTTGGTGTGGCGAACAAGAGAGGAGTTATATGATGAGCTCCAGAAAGTAAACTCCGAAAAGGCTGAAGATGGCTCTATATCAATCAGTGGGATATGTGCATCTTTTTCCTCGGGCAAAGTGGGCAAATTTGAAGCGCTTATAATATCGTTTCTATGGTTAATTTCATAATCATCAATTGTTGAGTTTGTCTTGGTGAGTGACACAAGTGAGTGAGGGGTGAGAGAACCACTCTCCAGCTCATCCTCGCTATGATGGTCACTGTGATCACAGTTGGTCATAATCGTCTGTTTAGGCTCAAGATTGATGTAATCCATGGTGACATCAAACTGAGTCTCCACCGTATCAGACCTTTGCATGTCAATAACTTGCTGAAAGTCGCAGCCTGTAGCCGTTTTCTCGACATGGCTCAGATCCACCAGTGATGCAACCAGGTCGTCAACTTCATTATCGTGAACTCTCTTTCTTCCAACTACGGATTTTTTCGTATTTCTCAGAATCTCAGTGGGAGTCAAAATGGGTTTCCTGCTTGCTTTCATCTTTTTTATATCGGCAACCTCGTTTTTGAGGCACTTTAAATCGGATACCAACTTGATGACTTCCAATTTGAGAAAATAGTTTTCTTCGTTGATTTTCACAATGGCCTGTTTCAGAGGGTTTCTATTAATCTCCGAGATAAAATCATCCTCGTCTTTCAAGGTGCGCGTCGGCCCGGGAGTGGGAGTTTCATTTCTTCTCTCAGGTCCTTTGCTTACCGACTGACGGTGGTTGGACTTGCGACCAGGTCTTGGTCTCGGTGGTAAAACCCATTTCTTGCTGGTTTTGATAGTGATTGACTCGTTTTTCTTGTTGTGCTGTGAATCCAAATTATATGGACCTGGGTCTGGCAGGGTACTTTGTTCTTAATCGGTCAGTGAATGGAGCGCGTTTCAAATCTTACTATCACATATATTCGACATGATGATTCACCGATGGCTCTCAAGCCATTAATATTGAGATCAGGGCAAGTTCTTTGCTTATAGGGGAAAGACGGAACTGAAACTGCTGTACATGCAGAAATTTTTCACCGTGTATGCATGCAGGTATCCCGCCCTTTTTTCAAAACCCATCCCGCAAAGCGCGATTCTTTAAATGACATCCTTCCATTTGCCATACCGGCTGAGAGCTGTTGAAAAAGAGAGCAAAAATTGTTCTTCAAAACGGTATCGCGCGCACAAAAGATCCTCTCAAAATTATAACGTCTCAACACCCGGAAGGTAATTTGTCCGTCAGCCCGCAACTTGCTGCAGGAGCGTGCATGACTCTGCAGGTGATGCGCCGGGCATTCAAAAAGAAATTGCGTACCGATACACACACCCAACAATACTCAGCCCATAGTGAGAAGTAACTGAAGCCGGATTAGTTCCAAAAGAATTGATTTCAGATCGTTTGATGGAAGGAAACTATTCCTTGGGACTTATCTGTCTATTCGGCTAGCGGATCATATATATTTCCCAACAAAAAATATCGCGGTTCGGCTGCACGCGGTTTCTGGGGAACGATAGCGCGAAATAAATATTACCTAAAAAATGAGGCTTGACGTAGCATCGTCGTTCCCGTTTCAGTAATTTTTGATTGCTATTGTGAGAGATTTTGTCCCCAGATCCCCTGCCGATCCCCGTGCAGGAACTGATCCTTGACCGCATACGATGTCAGGCAGGCTAGTACCAGCACTGCAACAAGATATACTCACAGGATAGTTCTTTCCCCATTTGTCGAGTACATTAGAGATGGTACCAAAAATATAACCACGTAATTGCTGAAGATTTACCAATCAAAGGTGACAGCTTCTTTTGTTGGAAAGCGGCAGCCATATATTTTGAAATTGATTCTAAATTGTCGAGTGAGTACTTAAAGTTTACAGGCGATCGACAGCAAGCTTGCCGAGAACGAACCACTTTAAGATGGCGTGCATTGCAGACCCTTCACGAGATGGTTTTTACTTTCCGCCTACAGCTATATCTGAAGGGTTATCTCTCAGAGATTCCCCCGCTGCAGAGAAATAAAGAATTCCCTTTCGTCGACACAGTAAGAAAAAATCCAAAGGGCTTAAATTTCAAGTAGGTATCTTAATAACAGTAATAAAACTCTTATGTTCCGCCTTCAGAAATTGAGTG
Source organism: Citeromyces hawaiiensis (assembly GCA_030567395.1). Classification (NCBI taxonomy): domain Eukaryota; kingdom Fungi; phylum Ascomycota; class Pichiomycetes; order Pichiales; family Pichiaceae; genus Citeromyces; species Citeromyces hawaiiensis. The sequence goes on from JAJLSF010000308.1 coordinate 82,951, forward strand.
CAAGCCGAGACAACGTTACAGTTACTCTCAATGCTGAGTAGCGCACTACCGCACGTGGTTATTTAGATCAGGAACCTGAGCGCCAGTCAATTCCATCGTCATGAAATTTGGAAAGTATCTGGCCACGAGACAGTTGGAACTGCCTGAGTACTCGACGCATTTCATCAACTACAAAGCGCTCAAGAAGCTGATCAATACTCTTGCAAGTCCCGACTCGCCTGGATCAACCGAAGTCAACCTTCAAGAGAAGAAAGGATCATTCTTTTTCCGTCTAGAAAGAGAGCTCGAGAAAGTGAATGACTTTTACATAGAAAAGGAGTCAGAGCTGCGAATAAGACTAGATATTTTGAGAGAAAAAAAGTCTCAGGCTGTCAAAGAGGGACTCATCAAAAGCGCACGCAAAAATTCTATCGCATTTAGCTCGCTTTATGACGGGTTCAAGAAATACTCCAAGGACTTGGACAGACTGGAACAGTTTGTAGAGTTGAATGAGGTGGGATTTGCCAAAGTGTTGAAGAAATGGGACAAGAGATCCAAATCAGAGACAAAAGAGGTTTTCCTCACTACTGCAGTCCATGTGCAACCCGTTTTCCACAGACATGAGATTGTTGAGCTCCGCGACTTGGTTGGTACTTGTCTCTACGATTTGGAAGCAAATATGGATGGTGATCTGGTGGTGCGATACGAGAAACTCAAGACCAACGACTCAGAGGGGGTCTTTGAGCCTAATAAACCCGTCTCAAGGGATACGGATCAGCTTTACTCTGAGCTGGTCTCAATGTCCACATCTTTTGACTGGCAAACTTTACTATCTACCTGGAGTCCTGACGAAAGTGCATCAAATGTTTTTAAACTTTTTTTGCTACTGATACGAAATCCTACAATCACAGACGAGTTTTTGCACCGATTTTACAAACGTTTCGAAGGTTACATCGATTTATCGTTGGTGGACGATTTAACGGGTCACAGCTGTCTTCACGAAGCTGCCGCCTCCGCTAATGGACGACAGTTTATTATCCACCTTGCATCCAAGGAGAATGCCATGACAAAAGACGCCTCCGGGAGACTCCCTCTGCATTATGCAGCAGAAATGGGAAGATCCGACGTTGTTCGGTCACTGGGGTTGGCTTGCGATCCTAGTGCTCTTGACGTAGCAGACAACGACTCAATGACGCCATTAGTTTTGGCGATTATTCAAGGGAATGTTGAATGTGTTCGAACTTTGATAGACTTGGGTGTGAATCCTCTTCCGCGACAAGATGACCAAGCGCTTAAATATCTCCCTTTAAACGTGGCTTGCAAACTTGGTGAGATCACAATCGTACAGGTTCTTCTGGGGTATTCTACCCAGAACAATATGACCCCGGGAGAGATTTTCCAGTTTACCGCTGAGGGACTCTCCCCCATCCACATAGCATCGAGCTGCGGCCATCATAAGCTGTTGGATCTTCTGGTGTCTTATGGTTCGAATGTCAATTCCCTTGACAAGCTCAACAAATGGACCCCCATTTTCTACAGTGCTTCGCAGGGATTCACAAAGACAACCTCCAAGCTCATTGACCTGAATGCGGATTTTCAGCTCAAAGACGGAGATGGGTTCTCTCCCTTGTACTATGCAGCGTGGTACGGTAATCTGGGATCTCTGAACCTTTTGTCTGAAACCATCGCTAAGCGAGGTGCAGCTAAACCTTCAAGACCAATCAAAGCCAGTACTGGAGCTTCTCTCATGCCAGAATCTTCCTCCCTAGACGTCATCCCTAACCTTTCGTTACCCCCACCTATAATTCCCCTCCGCAAGTATGGTCACAATTTCTTGGAGAAGAAGATTTTTCTAAAACTCAGCTTTTTCACAAACAGAGATTCTATCAAGTTGTTTGGGGAGAAAAACCTTGTTTCAGCCCCAGGCAGAATAGCGCTCACATGCGATCAAAGTGACATCATTCCAAGAAACTTGATTCTACCCATTGCCGATGACGACAACACCATCACGTTCCAGGTGGACTCACTCCATGATTTCTCGATCGATTTCGAGCTTTTCCCAACTTTTGGTACTAGGCTTATTGCCAAGGCAACCTTGCCGCCAGATTTCACGCACAAAAACGAGTTTCAGGACTGTTTAAATACCGACCGTCTGACTGGAGACTTGAACCTGCCGTTGTATGATGCTCGGCTTAGGAATATCGGCGAGTTGCGCTTCAACTACCAGGTGATTTACCCTTACTCGGGCAAGCCGCTGGAGATATCCATGTATGATACCTATTGGAAGTCTACAAACAACAATCTGCAGCCAAATGCACTCACCACCAAGGCTTTTTCATTTGTCACCTCATCATCGCTTTCGGGTCAGTACTTCAAAGTGAAAGTGTGCATGCTGAATGACGGGACGCCCTTTGTTTGTCCAGACTGGCAAGTGAATATTTCAGAACGCATCAAGTTCCCAATAACCAACTTTTCCCGAGAAGAGCTCGATGAACTGCTGAAAAACACAAACTCGGGAGCTTCCCAGTTGAGCGAGATAAGGGACTTGGCAAACGATTCTTCGAAATTGTCAAAGATCATTAAAACCATATACATGCCACTTTCAGAGTTTCTCTCACTTCTCCCCTCTGAGATATCTTTGGATCTGGAGATTTTCTGCCCCACGCCTTACGAAGTGAAGTATTGTGATATTCGTTTAGCTCAGAGATGTCACGGCATTGAAACAAACGGATACCTCAATGGGTTTCTTGACGAGATTTTGGCCTGCGTTTTCGAGAATGTAAGGAAGGCGAGATCTTTGCAAGGAGAGGGAGAAGTTCAGCCGACAAGATCGCTGATTTTCTCTTCAACAAACTCTACTGTGTGCACAGCTCTTAACTGGAAGCAGCCCAACTATCCTGTTTTCTACAGCTTGAATGGTGTTCGTGATGAGGGAAACGAGTTTGTTGCCACTACAGCGAATGGGCTGAAACTGAACCCCGATGTCTCTAGAATCACTAACGAGCATGAGGCTACAATCCTTACAAGAGTCCACACATCGAGTACCGATTTTGATACAGAGGCATTCCCTAAAAATAACCGACAGATGAATGTTGATCACATTGACTCCATCAACAAGGACGCACACATTTACACCAACGAGTTGATATTCCAGGACTGGCTCACACGCTCCATAAAGATTGCTGTTCATTTTGCCATATCTAATAATCTGCTGGGGATGATGGTTCCCAAGAAGCTTCTTGATGTTGTGCCAGAGATGTCGACCGCGATAAAATCGAGGGGATTGATTTTAGTGGCTTCAGAAGAGGGGTCTTTACCTGATAAGGAGGACGTTAAAATGATTGATGAGGGCGAGCCTAATATCAATGGCTGGAGGGTAGATGATCTTTTGAACTTTAACTCGACCATAGACATGTAACTGCGAAGCAAGGCACTCTCAAAATGTGAAGAAGCGTTATGCGAGGAGCTGGTTTTGGTAATTTCGTGCACGTGTTTGGTTAAACTGCTTGCAGCCTAAGCTGTGTAGAACGCATTTATATTTCTTGCGGGTTTCAACCAAGTACATAACCGGCTCAGCGGTGACTATTGATAGATCACTTGTTCTTCTTCATCGGCTAATCACATCTGGGTCCAGCAATGTTTCTCCTCATAGCGCACTTGCAGTTTCCATTAATTGGTGCAGTAGATAAAATCTGTTAGAACAGCTGGGGGTCTACGGAGACTTTTAAGTCGAACATTCAATTAGGCTACCAGTATATATCAATCTCCAAAGCTTTTTTTTGTGGCTCCTTTACCCTTTGTTCCCCATGCCGGATATTTTCACTATGCGCAAGTCGCCTGCCCATCCTAGAGATACAAAAAGCCGAAGTGGAACACGTCCCGTAAGTCTGTCAAGAAATTGCATCTCTCTCTCCCGACTATCATATATTCCAGTTTGAGGAAGCTGATAAAGACCACCCTGAGGAGATGTTCAGTAGCTATGTAAAGGTCCGATTACTTGCACTCTCTCTACAATATGTGGTGATAAAAAGTTCGTCACAGACACCTATTTTGACGATTATAGACACTCTCTCGAGAGGCCATTGAGTTATACTTTCATAAGATGCAACAGGCTTTTCTCGTTTCAGTTGATAACAGAACTAGGTCCAATACTTCCTTAAACCTTGATGTTGACAGATCCAGGACATGTTCCACCTTCAAGTCACATCAATACATTTCTCCCGACAAAAATACACCGCGTTATTTTCATGCTCTGAGTCAAATGTCCAAAACTTCTATTGTTCCTGGAATAACAGGACAGGTCAAACATGACGATCTACTTTTCACTCTGCCGGGGTTCCTCCAGCCTTACAAGCCAATACTATTGTCATATAGCTCTTCGTTGGTTTCCACAACCATAGGATACCCTTTCGATAGCATGAAGACAAGAATGCAGACGTACAAGTTCACTTCTGCTTTTGACTGTTTCTCGCAAACCATCAAAAATGAGGGCGTTAAGGGGTTATTTCGTGGAATAAGTGCTCCACTGGTTTCCACATCATTTTCCAAGTCTATGGGTGTCACTTTATATATGTCTTTTAAGCCAGAAATAGCCACAGTCATGAGCCATATATATCAACCTTACAAAGAGGAGGCGAATGCGTCAAAGCTTCGAAAAACAGTAGGACTGGCTCTGGCAAACGCCCCCATTTCATTGATTTCTGGCTCTTTAGCTGGGGGTTGCGTGTCACTGTTTGCTTGTCCTTTTGAATTCACCAAACTTTTCCTTCAGATCTCAATGTTGGCTGGCAAAAGCCAACCTCACGTGCCACAATCCGTAGTTCAGGTCGGAAGGCAGATTGTCAAAATTGAAGGTTTAAAAGGGCTTTATTCCGGATTTAAATACCACATCATTAGAGATGCGGTTAGTTCAGGACTATTTTTCGCCATTTACGAAACTTTTAAATTCTCTTTCCAAATGTTCTCCACCAATGACGGCTACATCCAGGGAACTTCCATTCCGTGTGGACCAACTTCGATAGCTATGGCTGGTGCTGTTTCGGGGGTATTTTCTTGGATTAGTGTTTTCCCCATTGATACCGTCAAGTCACTTATCCAGAGGGACATTGTTTCCAATATCCTTCGCGTGCAGTCAAACCAGGAGAAACTTGCTCTGCCGGTGAGAAAGATGACGTTTCCTACCCGCAGGATGTATAGAGGGCTTGGACCGTCCATAACGCGGTCCGTCATTGCCACCATGACCTTCTTCTCCGTTTTTGAGTATTTAATGGCCCACGTCTTGTAGAAATAGACTTTTTGAGACAGTGGCGGGGTTTATGAAATGATTCGGCCATGTATGGTGACAATGTAATGAAGGGGAGTTTTGCTTTATTAAATGTTGCCAACTCTCAAGAGGAAATGCCGTTTTGACCAATGGCACTGATGCGTTTTTCCATCTGAAGATCGAGTTATGTTCTGACAAACCAGGCCATCCAATAGAGAAGCGATAAAGATTGAATTGAACTTTCTCATTCTTCAGCAAAACATCCAAGCTTTCCTTGAGGAGCCTTGCTCATAATCTAAGCGTCATGTTTCAAAGGAGTTTGTGGTCGAACCACTGGCTGCTTGCGATCCATTAAAGTTAACATTCGTCGAAAGATAGAAAGCTACCTTTTTTCTATATTGTAGGGCGACTAAAGGGTTTCGTCGTGGCTGCGATTGAGTCAGTCAGCTTTTAGTATCTTGAAACAATCTGTCTAACGGCTCAATGGTTACCTGGAGGACATTGTCTTTTTTTTTTCAAAGAGGCATACGAATCTTCGAATGATGAGCATCTTTGGTGGCGTCATCATGGGTTCTTGCTAATGACCGATCGACTTCGGCGGTCAAAAAACCGTTCTCTCCAGTGTAGGATCATAGAGCCAACCATCAATATCCAGTTTTTTGGCCCTGGTTGCGGAAGCTGTGAAAGACGTGAATTGTCTGATATATCCATAGGAGTTGCTCAACACAAAGCAACTACTTGGATATAATCAGCTTCTCTCCACTACAATGTTTGCCCGCACAAAGCGACGATATGGATCGGAGGTTCCAAGACCTCGAACGGATGAGCAATGGTATCGATGGGCTAGTCAGCGAACCAAACTCGCCTCATGTTGGAGTTTAGCGGAAGAATTAAGAGAAGCATCATGATGGCAAAGACTAGACCATCGTGAAACCAATCCTGAGAGGTAATAATTCATCACTGCAAGAGAACACCCAATCACAACCCAGCAACTTAAATTTGATTGACCTTTTTACAAATACCATATCGTATGGTATCGAGTTTTTGGTCGATTGATTCCAATACAACACGAGTACGTTGAGGGATATATGATTATGTTGTATATAATTTTTAATGGAACTTTATTATGTGAAAAAAAATCTAGATTTTCATGAAGAACGTATATAAGAGAGTGAAAAAGTCTGATCATCAGGAAAAGATGAGCGACTAACGAAAACTGCCCCTAAATAAGAAGCTTTCCATCATTTTGTCTTATCAATAATGAGATCAATCTCTTTCACCAGAGATAGGCAAATGGCGAGACATGAATATATTCAGTCGGGGACCAAGATGCGCACAAGTCCCCGCGCGTTTACAATTTGCGGGCAGCCGTATAAACATTATAGACAACTTGGAGAATACGCCGCTGAAAAGGCGCAAGTTTGTCTTCAATTTTTTTACAGTCGCTTAGATTATAGCCTACCACGTCGCTTAAAAACTCTTTCAGGTGAATCAACCCCGGTCACGGAACATTGACTCCATTTTTCCGTTCTTAAATAGCTGCAAAAAAGTACGTACTTAACTAGTGTAAGGCACGCCATGCACCGTCAATGACCAAGTCACTTTACTGAATATATTTATTTGTGTCATAAATTTCATCTGAAATGACAAAACGCACCCAAAAACGCACTTGCTATGATCCATGACGCAAGACGAGAGCCCCAATTTTCGAGAGGCTGATGCTGGTGACGGAACCACCGCGGTTGATCAACAGGTGAAAGGGCTTAGGCTTTTTCTTACTTTATTCTCTTGCGTTCTGACTTTATTCTTAGCAGCTCTAGACCAAACCATCATCTCTACGCTCTTAACCGAAGTGGGAAACAGATTCGGATCGTTTCAAAACATAGGCTGGCTAACATCAGGATTCCTTCTGCCTATGGCAACCTTATCCCCTTCATACGGTAAGCTCTCCATTATTTTTGGACGAAAGTATACCCTTTTTTTCGGAGTTGTAATATTCGAGATTGGCTCACTCATTTGCGGATTGAGCCAAAACATGAATATGCTGATTGCAGGTCGTGTAATCCAGGGAATTGGAGGAGGCGCAATCCAAACTATGGTTTCAGTCATTATTACAGAATCTGTACCCATTCAAAAACGACCCTTGGCTTTGTCTTTGATCGGATGTACTTTTGCCGTTGCATCAGTACTTGGTCCCATTATCGGTGGAGCTTTTACCACCCACGTGACATGGCGATGGTGCTTTTACGTAAATCTACCAATCGGGGGAATAGCCCTCATGTTTCTTTTCTTTGGTTTCAATCCTCCAAGGGTAAGGGGAAATACTAAAAGTAAACTCTTGCAAATTGATTACCTCGGCACAGTGCTACTGGTGAGTGGGTTGGTTCTGATTTTATTGGCTATGACTTTTGGCGGTAACGATTTCCCATGGAATTCTGCCGCTGTCATTGTGTGCTTCACATTAGGTGGATTGTTAGTTATCGCATTTTGCACCTGGAATTTTGCCTTCTCAAAGCATCCTATCATTCCATTGGACATTGTCCGCGTACCGCAGATTGTCGCTTGCGCTATAAGCGCAGCCTTTGGGTTTGCATTCTTCATGGGTCTCTTACTATATCTGGCCATATACTTTCAGGTTATATTCGGAGCTTCCGCCTGGAGATCAGGTATAGATCTGCTACCCATGATTATATCTGTAGTTGTGTGTTCCGCGTTGAGCGGCTTACTACTTAAAGTTACGCGAAACGTCAAGTTTTTCCTGATGGCTTCATGTATAGCGGGACCTATTGGTGTTGGTCTCGTTACGTTATTATCAGAAAACTCATCGGTGTCTGATAGAATTGGGCTTTTGATCGTTTCTGGAATATCTGTGGGGCTCCAGTTTCAGACCTCAACCATTTCAGCACAACTTTCTGCTCCGTCCAAACCAGGATCTTTGATCTTGACAACTACTTTTATCAATTTTTCAAGGGCATTCGGCGGTACTTTAGGGAGTTCTTTATCTCAAGTTATGTTTTCTGCTCGCGCGAGAATTTATATTTCTCAAGTCTTGCATAGCTTTCCACCAGAAACACAGAATATGTTATCGCATTATGATGCTGCCGCTTTATTGTCCTCGCCAGATCTTGTCAGGATGCTCCCATCACAAGTTCAGCCTTTGATCATCGATGCATTTATGAAAAGCGTCAAAGATGTGTTTTACCTGTGTCTTGCATTTTCGTTCATCTCTCTGTTTGGTGGCATCTTCTCCACCAACAAGATGATCCCGAAAGCGGAAAAGCCAGTTGATAGCGACCTGGAGACCCGCTCTACACATGAGACAAAAGTGGAGTCCACGAACGAATCGTGAAGATGTACCATTATTCAGTTATTTTACTCTTTTTTCCCTTTTTTCTTCCTCTTGTTCCTTTTTTCGCCTTTCTCTTGCTCTTTCTCAAATCAACAGGGTTGTCCTTTGCGATATTTTCTTCATCAACTTTCTTGTTAACTTTCTCAACCTCAACAATCCCGCTCAATGGCTTCTCGCTCAAAACCGCACTGGCTATATCGTGAGTGGACTGAGTAGCGTGGATGTCCCCGTGGGCTATCCCCTCAATCAAGCTATTTTCTTTGATCCACTGAAGTTTTGCGTTTGCAATCTGTTCTGCTGTATTAGCACCAATCACTCTCCCGCTTCTCGTTCTCATCGTGATGTGATCCTGAGTTTGAGCAATTGGCTTTTCCTCCTCAATAGGAGAGGATACTGCCAACGGAGAAGTGAGCCGATCAGCTTCCAGAGTATCTATCAGCTGAGCGTTCATGGGACGAAGTCTTTTTTTCCGTCTTCTTTCGGTGTCCTTTAGCGGAGAGTATAATCGGCGGGACGGTGAGCTGCTTCTTGTTCTAATGGGAGATCTAGTTGCTGTACTGCGAGATCTGCCGGCTCTTTGTCTCGAACGTCCTCGTCCGTTATCAGATTCCTCCTCGCTGGTGATATCTGCCTGCCCGGATGAGTTTGAGTGGATGGTTAAACGAGGGGTTGGAGGAGATTCGCTCTGTTGCTCTGGTGAGCTTTGCGCTGATTGAAATGGCTCTTTACTTTCTCTGGGCTCATCTAGGCCTTCTTCATCTCGGTTTTCAACTTGCGAGTGGATTGAAATTCTTGGAGTAGCAGGAGGAGTTGTTTCTTTGTCCGTCTCTTTCGAGGATTGTTCAACTTGTTCGGGAGAATCGAGCACCTGAGTATGAATAGAGAGTCGGGGAGTGAGAACGTCGGTCACTGGAGATTGTCTCATGAACACTTCCATAGGTTCCTCGATAGGTTCCTCGATAGGTTCCTCGATAGGTTCCTCGATAGGTTCCTCGATAGGTTCCTCGATGAGTTCCTCAATAGGTTCCTCAATAGGTTCCTCAATAGGTTCCTCAATAGGTTCCTCAATAGGTTCCTCAATAGGTTCCTCAATAGGTTCCTCAATAGGTTCCTCAATAGGTTCCTCAATAGGTTCCTCAATAGGTTCCTCAATAGGTTCCTCAATAGGTTCCTCAATAGGTT
>JAJLSF010000309.1:0-57439 GCA_030567395.1 Citeromyces hawaiiensis
AAAGTCAACACCAAAAGTCTCAAAGGCACAATCCATGGGCTGAAAATTGAACTTGTCAACACTCACTGCAGCTTTGAACATTTCCCTTACTATTTCACAGACCTTGTCAAACACAGCTGACTTATCGTTCAGGTACGATTTCCAGAACTCGACTACGTTTACAGTCCCGCTATCATACTCCTTTGGTTGAATGCAGGTGTTTGTTAGATGACCTCCCATCTCCGGGGTCCCGGTCGAATCCTTTTCGGAAATTGACGGGTGATGATAAACCTCGCTGGAAAATAGCATCAGCATGTTTCTATAGACGAAAACCTCAAGATTACCTTTGCACACAACGTAACAACGAATGTGGAACTTTCTGTTGTTGTACTCTGGAATCAAAAGCGGCCTGTCCACATAGTCTTGTATAACGAAATGTCTTAACTGAGACACAGTGTCTTCGTCTTCGTCTTCTTCGAGAGAAATGAAAATAGACTCGAGCTGATCGTAAGTTTGAAAAAGACGGATTCCCTGACCTCTATCGGCCATGGAAGGCTTCAAAATGAAGGTTTTAGGGGAATCTAGTTTCTCGTTCTCTTTGATAACCCAATCGAGCCCGTTCACCTCCTCTAGAAGAGCATCATCGAGAAACTCAGCATAGTCAAGCTCCAGGTGGTACGACTCAGGAAAACTCTTTTTGAGTATGGAGTCAGGGTTCTTTGCAAGATAGTGCCTTATAGTGTTGGCCAAATAGTGTTTTCTGATCAAAGACTTGCGGTATATGTACGAGCAAGCTAGGTAGTTACCTTGATCATTCATTCTATCAAGATCAAGGTCCTCGTAATCTCCATAATGGAACGTCTTTCTGTGAGGGCTTTGTAATTTGTCGTAAATATTGCACTTGCCCAGCTGTTTCGTTAAACAATCTACCAGAATAGGATAAACATAGTCCTCCTTTTTTATTGAGACAACCACGTCTAATGGTTCTGTTGATGGTTCTGGGTCGCTCAAGTCAATCTCGCCACTGACAGGCGCAACTTGCTTGAAAACCGCCTTCAAGGGAGTAACACTAATATTACCGTCCTCAATAACAGAGCCATCACTGACAATGCCACTTTGGCGTACATCGTGGTGAACAGAATCGAAATCAGGGTTCCACTTGAATTGGAACTCCCGAGTCGTAGACTCGTCGACAATGTCCCCGTACTCATAAGGTAAAGGTTCATACACCGTCTTCCATCTATTCTCCAGCACGGGAGCATAAAAGATTTTGGTATTTGCTAAACTCAGCCCATCTTTGGTGGGTATATTAACAGCATATAGATCTGCATCTGCAGACCAATTCCGCAAGAGATGCTTTACGAGTTTTACGGCGATTTCTGAAGCAGAAACCAGAGATTCTGGTTCAACGTCTCTGGTTATATAAGAATAGGAAAGCGCAATTGACTTGTACCCCAGTAGGGCTCCCTCCATGGCAGCACCCACTGTCCCTGAGCTCATCATGTAAAGAGCAGTAGAGTTTCTTCCAACGTTTGGTCCCGAAATAACACAATCAACAGGAGACTTTTGTTTTTGGTAAATGTGGTTCAGCCCAATATCTGTGGCTGAAGCAGGAGTTCCATTTATAAGGCACCACTCCTTTAAGCGAGGATTCTCTCTGTGTGACTTTACAGGATGCGGGAAGGGTCCCATATGCGAGTTGTCAAGTGGGTCTTCCCAGTTTGAGTATATAAACTGAGCATTTAATGTTTTTCCTGCCAAGTGGGCTTTTCCGATCCACGATTTTTGACTCGATGGAACTACGATTGAAAGGTCCCAATCGGTGTTCTTCAAAATAGATGCAACCAAAAATGGGATATAAGGCGAGGCAAAGTCGTCCAGGGGGCCGTCGTCGTTTGTGAGCTGGTGTTAGATAGGGAAAGACGGTGGTTCTTACTAGGACGTGCATGGTGTTCGAGTTTTTAGGGAACAACTTATGTAAATACCCTCACTTTTGCGTAAGATTGCAAATCTATCCATGATGGTTTAGAACGATAATCGATGCTCCTAAAATCGTCACATCAATTCCTACCATCGAAAAAACCCAGCTTCTGAGGGTGTGCTTTATTCGGTGCACCTGTGGATGGTTCTTTCCTTCTATGTATGATGGTTCAGGGTGACATTCATTTGTTTCTCTGATGACCTTGTTCTAACCATCGAAGAATTAAACATATACTCGTTGTAGTCTAGACAGCGCAAGAAATATAACGCTGGAATACACTGTGCGAGCTCCTCTATATCCACCGATACATGGCATAATCTTATGTCAAATGAATATGCTCCGCCCCACGCTCACGCACCAAAACTCCCTACCAGCACAGTAATCAAAGCTCACCACCCTTTGTCACTCCATTCAAATCATAATCTATTACCTATAGCTCCTCGCTACGCTTCGTGACTATTGTTCTACACAACTCTCTCCTTTGGCAAAATGTCCATCAGCATGTTATCCACAGACACAGCTGTGGCATCTCCTCTGTGCTTCTTGTACTCGGCAAGGTTCTCGAAATAGTTGTCGAACAAATAACTCGAATCAAGCGGACCTCCCTTGGCCTCCGGGTGGAACTGTGTAGAGAAAATTGGTCTGGTCTTGTGGATCATACCCTCGTTCGACTGATCGTTCAAGTTGACAAAGTACTCCTTGAAGTCTGGGTGGATGGTGGAAGCGTCTACTGCATAACCGTGATTCTGAGATGTGATGTGGCACTTTCCGCTGACAACATCTAAAGCTGGGATGTTATGGGCTCTGTTACCGTACTTCAACTTGACAGTCTTGGCACCAGTGGCCAAAGCCAGAAGTTGGTGTCCCAGACAGATTCCAAAGATTGGCATCTCCTTGTTCGATTCCATGAGCTCTTTCAAATTTTGCACGGTGGCAGCACAGTGAGTTGGATCACCTGGTCCATTGGAAATGAACACTCCATCAAATTTGTCTGCAATCTTCTGGACTGGGTAGTTGTATGGCAAGACGGTTACAGACGCTCCTCTGCTTACAAGGGATCTGACAATGTTTTCCTTAACACCGCAGTCGATCACAGCTACATGGTACGACCCGTTGGGGGATGGGACGTGGTATGGTGCTTTGGTGCTAACTTTATGAACCAAGTTGACAGCACCAGGGTCTTCAAACGCAGCATCCTCATCGGCATCGTACTCTTCGCCAACAGTCAAACGAGCTAAGGAGGAACCTCTCTCACGGAGAAAAGTAACAAGAGCACGAGTATCAACTCCAGTTATACCAGCAACACCCTCTCTTTTACACCATTGCGATAAGGACTCAACAGCGGTCCAGTGAGAGTATTGCATGGCAAGGTCGGATACAACTATACCTATACACTGGATGTGCGGACTTTCAAAGTAACGCAGCAAATTCAACTCGTCTTTGGCTTCGGCAGATGGAACTCCGTAGTTCCCGATAAGGGGCTGTGTGAACACAAGGATTTGTCCCTTGTAAGATGGATCTGTCATCGATTCCGGGTATCCTACAAGCGAGGTGGTGAAGACGGCCTCTCCGGAAACGTTCTTATTGGCTCCAAAAGAGTATCCGTTGTACACGGGCCCGTCTCTGATGGTGAGAGTAGCACGATCCAGCAGCTTTGATGATAGGAGGGGTCTCCCGGTAGAGAACAGTCTGATTGAGCGTCTGAAAACGTTCATCGTGGGGATGTATTGACTGGAGAAAAAAAAAAAAAAAAAAAAAAACGTTTCGCGAATTGCGTCACCGCGCAATTCCTAAAAGGGTAATTTCGACAAGTGCTCAAATTGTATGACTACTGCCAGTATCAACCAGTACTGTCATTTAGGGTTAAGTCTCTCGCAGAACTTAAAAGCCCGACACGCTTGAGTGCGAGTGGTCATGAAGATATGGTCAATTCAATTGCAATTTAACCTCACTCCAACAAACTACTTTTTACATCATACCACTAGACCCCTAGACTGTATAGCTCTCTTTGAGTTGCATAGCTTGGCTTTCTCGTCACATCCCGTGAAACTACTATGAGGAGTTCAGCGTGGCCAGCATGAGAGGAGGTTCCGCACGGAAAGATTACCCTCTTGAAAGAGAGAGTTTTTATCGAAATTGCGTATTCCGCGTCCTAAAGACTGATAAAGCCTACGCTGATCTCTAAGGTATAAGTTTTCCCTGAAATACTTTGCTACATTGCAGTTGATTGTGATGCACATTCGCTATTGCCGAGGATATTCAGGTAAATGCACATGTATCGCATAAAAGATGGAAACATTCAAAGCGCTGGTTTCTGAGTCTTCTAGGGGAACAGATCCTGTGTGCTTTATATATTCATCTTTCGCCCTTCCATCATATGTAGAGATTTCTTAGTCAGAGAGAGACGGTCACTATCAGATAAGCTTGTTCCATGATGAGAGGCTTTTACCCTCTGGCTGAAGATATTTGATGAATCAAACCCTGTCAGCGAGAAAGTTGCATGTTTATGCTCATAAGATTGATACTGGGGGGTTGAGAAGAACTTCGGTACCAATGTGAGGGTGTAAATTTTTTGACTCCCTTCGATGTAGCGCATTAGCAGTGAAAAAAACTGGGCTAGTTAAAGTTTTGAAGGAAGTGATCACCTTAGCAGATACTTGCCTGAACGTTTTAAGTGCAACTTTTATTCAGTAACCGTCTAGCTGCTTGGAGAATTTTGAGAAGAAATTGGGCCCTATCGATGTTCAGTAGGATGAAAAACCACGAAGCTTACTAAATTAAGTGAAGCAAATGCCTTTCCCCTACCAGAACGTGAAGATGATCGTATCAAGTCATGGAAAACTTTCCGGCGACCACACCTTATAGAGGTAAAATTTTACACAATTGATGAACGGAGAATATTAAGCACGTCAAACCGTTATTCTGACACAGTCATAGTACTAGTTGAGAGGTGGTGCGAAGAAAAAGTTCATTGATGGTTGGTTGTATGGGACGTAAATTGTGTGCAAGGCTAAATATATTGATTGAATCCACTCTAGAGATTTTGTTTTTTTGAAATAAAAAATCAACATTTTGATCTTATTCACTGGAGGTTTCACATTTTTGCTCGAACAAGAAAAAAAAAAATCATGGATTATTTGGACAGCTCTACTCACCAGAGAGCATGTCATCATTTGGAAGGGCTTTACGAGAAGCCGAATAATTCATTGAACTAGTTAAAAGAGAACAAATTGCATGCAATAAACCAAAACTTCTTTATGTTTTCCATCTCAACATTTGACCTAATGTTACTCTGGCTATTTTCTTTCTCACAAATGTTCGTAAAATCGAGCTTCTGGTCGGTTGAAGTGCCCCATTAAAAAGGGCATTGCTTAGGTTATAAGAACCTTTTGCTGAAAAAATACAGAAGAAATCTATTACGGTGAGTGAGCATCAAAGAAGTGGCAATCCAAAAGTCCAGTCAGTGAAAGAGTTCCCTTCAAGAAAAACAGTATATACACCTCAAGAAAAGCATCACCTCACGACTCGAAATTGTAAGGATTACCCTTCCCTGGTGTGTAACACTCAGCACACAGTGCGTAATATTCATCACAAAGACGCATATATCAGTCAATTTTTTTTTTTCAGTGAAAAATTCACCAAACACCAACATGTCTCACAGAAAGTTTAGAGTCCCCCGTCACGGTTCCCTTGGATTCCTTCCAAGAAAGAGAGCAGCCAACCAAAGAGGTAGATGTAAGGCCTTCCCAAAGGACGACAAGTCTAAGCCGGTTTCCTTGACCGCTTTCCTTGGTTACAAAGCCGGTATGACCACCATTGTGCGTGACTTGGACCGTCCAGGTTCCAAGATGCACAAGCGTGAGATTGTCGAGGCCGCCACCGTTGTCGACACTCCAGAGATGGTTGTTGTTGGTGTTGTTGGATACGTTGAGACCCCAAGAGGTTTGCGTTCTTTGACCACCGTGTGGGCTGAGCACCTTTCTGATGAGGTTAGAAGAAGATTCTACAAGAACTGGTACAAGTCCAAGAAGAAGGCTTTCACCAAGTACTCTGCCAAGTACTCTTCTGACTCTTCGTCTGTTGAGCGTGAGCTTGCCAGAATCAAGAAGTACGCCAGTGTGGTGAGAGTTCTTGTTCACACTCAAGTGAGAAAGACCCCATTGTCCCAAAAAAAGGCTCATCTTGGTGAGATTCAAGTCAACGGTGGTTCTGTCTCCGACAAGGTTGACTTTGCTAAGGAGCACTTTGAGAAGACCGTTTCCGTTGACAGCGTTTTCGAGCAAAACGAAATGATCGATGCCATTGCTATCACCAAGGGTCACGGTTACGAGGGTGTTACCCACAGATGGGGAACCACCAGACTGCCAAGAAAGACCCACAGAGGTTTGCGTAAGGTTGCCTGTATTGGTGCCTGGCATCCAAACCACGTGCAATGGACCGTTGCACGTGCCGGTCAAAACGGTTTCCACAGAAGAACTTCCATCAACCACAAAGTCTACAGAGTTGGTAAGGCTGGTGACGAGTCCTCCGGTGCTACCGAATTCGACAGATCCAAGAAGACTATCACCCCCCTGGGTGGTTTCGTCAGATACGGTCATGTCAACAACGACTTCATCATGGTCAAGGGTGCTATCCCAGGTCCTGTTAAGCGTATCATCACTCTGAGAAAGTCTCTGTACACTGACACTTCCAGAAGAGCTACTGAGCAGGTTAACCTGAAATGGATCGACACCGCCTCCAAGTTCGGTAAGGGTAGATTCCAGACCCCAGCTGAGAAGCACGCCTTCATGGGTACCCTCAAGAAGGATTTGTAAGTGTTTGTGTAGTGATAAATTATTGCGGCGCTTAAAGGAGTCAGATTGTCTGTTGTAAGGTTGTTGTGTCTTTGCGTGTTTATATTTTTGACCTTTTGAAGAGACGGCCCAAGGTGACTATGTCACGGTCTCGAGTAGCCTGTCGTCAGCTTCTATGTCTACTATCCGAGAGTCACAGACAGCGATTCCAGTGACGGAACGCTTTATAATTAAAATTTTCAGAGAGCTCAATCGAACTTATACTCAAACCCCGCGGAGATAAAGAGTATTGTTAACTAGCAAAAAATAGGAAGGTTGCCCATGCTTCAAGTGCATCAGTTGGCACGAGTCGTAAGTAATTCTCCGGAGAGGTGAGCCTGATCTATGAATTGCCTTATTGTAGTGCCTTTTCTTGTAGTATCCGTCGCAGAAGCTTTGCATAAAGAGTTTTGAGTCTAGAAGCTATGTCACCATTCCCTGCAACGGTGGACGTGGCGCTTCCCGGAGAAATTGCAGACATCATGACAGAGCTTTTACGCATGGACAGAAGAACATGAAGAAACTACACCACCATAGGCACAGACTGTTTTAGAACCGCTGGCAATCACCCTATAATACCACAATATGCTGAGGTATTGCAACCTTTTCAGAAGATCATAATTGTCAATAACTCACCAAGGATTCCCAGGACTAAAGGCATATCACCTCTGTTTTGGGCTGATACCATAAGAAAGTTCATCTAACTTGATTAATGTGCGCTATGCGTGCAACGCGATGAATCTCCATCGCATGCGATAAGTGATTTGCCAGTGGCTTGAGTCCTTTGTATTTACCTCTCCAGGCATGAGCCCCTACAGCAGCTCAATCCGAAGCTCATGGTCCATGGACGAGACCAAAAATTAAAGACGCATCGGAGCTACAACATGGCATTCTCATCAACCCTCTGTGTTAGAACCAAACAATCATTTGAAGATGTTTTCCAAGGTCACTCTCTGAGCGTGTGAATTACATAAAAGGCTAAAGATGCAATCCTTTTGAAAATCTTTTGAGAGAAGCCTACTAATTCAGTTGAACAAAAATGAAAAGAAAATATGCTTCTCCATGCTTCCCTATAAAGCGACTCTTTCACAGATGTCTAAACATCGCATCTTGATCGGCTGAAGAAGTACATCGTTTGGTTATCTAGGTGATTCGAGTTAGAAGGAGATGTATGATTGGTTTGGCAAGACAAGGTGCATCTTCTTAGTGTTTAAATTCTGTCGGCAGATGCATCACAACTGAGTCAGCTAACCGATAATAATGGACCTGACACTATAACGACTAGCCAATAATAGAGGTTACCGCGTTTCGCGGTGCATCGTGGTAATAGCGGTATATACCTAGGATTTTGTATTGTTCGACAAGCAATCAACAGGTTGCCTTTCCTTAGAACTAGTTGTAAGTGGCAGCACCTGACAAATCCCAAAAACATTTCTCTTTGCAGCAATTCTATGAGCCGTACAGGAAAAATACCGCTTTTCTAACGAAAGTGCTTTAGAGCGTCGCATATAGTATTTAACAAGACTTAATACATTCAAAGTCAGGGATCAGAATCAGCTGGTACATACCTTTATGAACTTTTGATATGTGAGCTTCTGGAAGATGACCACATTCCCTGACAAGCATAACAGCCGGCCAAAAAATATTGCATACGAACCTCATCATGCTGAAAAGAGGGCAGTGACTAGTAATAAATCACAAAGAAAAAAGATAGCAATGACATAAAACCCAAGAGACACATCGCCAAGAACGCTTAGTAACCTCCCAAATGTGCACTACGGGATGGAGGAGAATGAACACTTATACATGCCTAAAATCTTCCCTGTAAAGATTGACTGCCAAGAGTGCCTAAAATCTTCCCTGTAAAGGTTGACTGCCATGAATGCCTATGATGTTATGCCCTCTATCCTTCCTCAATATACCTGCAGCTTAGGTATCCCTCCCAGGAAGTGCCTTGTTATAAAACTACAACATCCCAAAACTAAAATACATTTTATTAAACCACTTTTTCTCTAATTTCCACAACTCCTTACAAATGCACATTTAACAAATCACGCGGCGTGGCCGAGAAAAAAATCAGCAAAATCACCACCACTGGGACGAGGAGGAGGAAGGGTTTCCGTAGGAGGATCCGCCGTAAGAGGACCCCCCAAAGGAAGATCCGCCTGAGGAAAAGTTTCTCGAGGGCGCATCGTTGAATCTGGATCCGCCGCTGCTGGCGCCACTTCTTCTGAAATCCCTGTTGCTGCCGCCTCTGCCTCTTCCGCCTCTTCCTCTTCCGCCAAAGTTGGCTTCTCTGGAGAGCGTGGTCAAAAAGGAGGGCACTTCCTGCGAGGCCTCAGTGAGCAACTCGATGAGGTCCTTCACCACGTTCTTGTTGCCTCTGTTGAGGAAAGCCGTGGCGATACCGGTGTTACCGGCACGGCCGGTACGTCCGATTCTGTGGACGTAGTCATCAATGTCACCAGGCAAGTCGTAGTTCACCACATGGGTAACGTTGGGGATATCCAGACCTCTGGCGGCAACAGCCGTGGCCACCATGATGGGAGCTCTACCTGAGCGGAACATTTCCAAAGCGTGTTCTCTTTCGTACTGGGATCTGTCACCGTGGATGGAGGCAGCTCCGATGTTTTGCGTGAGGAGAAAATCGGACAAAAGATCAGCCATACGTTTTGTTTCTACAAAGATCAGCGTGAGACCGGTCGACACGTCTTCGGTGGAGGCCAACAGGTCCAGCAAAACAGACTTCTTGTCTTCATCCTCCACGTAGAGAACTCTCTGGGTGATGTTCTCGGAGGTGGAGCCAACTCTTCCGACAGAGAGAAAGATGTAATTTTTCAAGAAATCTTTAGCCAGAATTTGAATATCGCGAGGAAAAGTGGCAGAGAACAACAGAGTCTGTCTGTTTTGCACATCGGGCATATCGCAGTCCTGCACAATGTGTCTAATCTGGGGCTCGAACCCCATATCGAGCATTCTGTCGGCTTCGTCGAGTACGAGGAATTTGGTGTTTTTCAACGAGATCTTGCCTCTCTCAAGCAGATCGTTCAGTCTACCCGGGGTGGCAACAAGAAGGTCACACCCTCTGTCGAGAGAACGAATCTGCTGCGAGATATCAGCTCCACCGTATACAACAGCAGGTTTCATCCACGAACGGTAGGCGAATTTTTTCGCCTCGTCAAAGATCTGCGAAACAAGCTCTCTAGTGGGGGCCAAGATCAATGCGGTGGGATAAGCCTTTCTCTTTGCGAAAACGTTTTTCTCCACTGGAATAGGATCCGGTCCCGCTTTGAAACACATTGAGAATACGGGGAACAAAAATCCGCCGGTCTTACCGGAACCAGTCTGCGCACATGCCATCAAATCTCTGCCGGATGTAACGATCGGAACAGAGTATTTTTGGACAGGGGTAGGCTTGACAAAACGAGACAAGTTGATGTTCTCAACAAGCAAAGGCTCCAAAGGAGGACTAGTGAAACTGGTGATGGCCTCGGGCACATCATCTCCAGAAGCTTCTACAGGAATATCGTCATAGTTGTCGAAATTGATACCAGAAGATTGAAATTTCGGGTCGTCTTGAATTCCGAAAAGCTCAACCTCCATAGCCTCGTTCTTAGGAGCAGGGTAATGCACCCCGTCTTCAAAACGCCCGTTTCTGCTGCCATACTTTTTGCCTTCAAATCCACGAGAAAACCCGCCGCCAGATTTCTGCGGGAATTCACGGCGCTGAGAGTAGCTCGGGGCGCTTCCTCTTGAAGAGGACATCCCTCCGCCGCGTCTGCCTCCGCCTTGTCTGATGTGTGGCGGCACGTAGCTACCCCGAGATGGTGGCGCTGCGCCATCGTCGATGCGTACATTTTCCATTTTCGTCTCCAAGTTGTTTGTCATGATATTTTTTTTTTTTTTTTTTTTTTTTTATTTGTGGTTTCTTTTTTTGGCCATGCCACGACCCGCACCTGCACTCAGACTTTGTAAGCAAAAAGGGATGTCTTCGAGTGAGTCAGTGGAGTTGTTGGGACAATTGTATTATGCCTTACTTTACTGCAGAATTTCCAACGATTTGTCTAGACGAAGCGTAAACTAGCTCATACCGAAATGGTGTACGGGAGTGACCATTGCATGTGCCTTCACGAAAGAAGGCGTACTCTAAATCAAGGTCTTAAGGTAGTTTCACTGGCTTCATAAAAGAGATTGGAATTCCTCCGCTGATGCCATCTCTTCCCGGATATTTGATCAATCAAATGTAGTAGACGAGTGCATGCAACCTTGAGCTATTAGGAGGAGATCTTGCATGAGAGCAGACGTTCTGTCGAGGGTTAAAGCGGAATATTGGTGTTGTTGAACACAACCTGCAAAATCTACTGAATTAAACTTTTGCACAAAAGATGTAGCACAACCAGCTTTTTTCATTCGTTTGATGAAATTCCTTAAGGTAGGAGCCAGCCCTTCAAGGGAGGACCTCCCTCCTCGCTTCCCATGGCAAAGAGAAAAAGAGGGACGCATGTCTCAGTTAGCATTATCTCAACTACCAAGAAAGGGTCAGGAGTCGGGCCTTTGGTCCTACCCTCAATCGACAGCCTAGCTTGTTGGCCGAGAGAAATAGAGCTTGCCGATGATTACTTGCTCAATTGCGGTCGACTTTCCGTCTCGTTGGGTATCAGATGATCCATTGACTCTTGGAAATGTGACGGACAAACTTGAGCATTCAGAGTTTGACTCGGAACCTTTTGTGGGTCTTTCAATGGTAAGTTTGAGAAAGTGGCGCTCATCTTTTGGGTTTGCTGCTTAAAGCATTGTCCTTCAAAAAGAGGTGACCGCAATTCAGGGACGAAAATCAGAGTTGCGATAAGCAGCAGGTGACTTGAGCCAGGTAAAAAATTACATACCTCAAACGTTCTACAATTTTTGTGAAGATTATTCCCCTTCCATGCTTTTACTCGCAATCAGACATCATTGATAGCATACTTTCAATATCCTTTTCGATTTTATCTTCATCAGACGCTTCTCAACATTAGCTTACTCAGCTTTGTCATCTCGTTCCTTTTCCTTTCGTTTGTCTTGTTCCTCTCGTAAGTCTCGAAAAGGGCAGTTCCTACTGGACGTTGTTAACAGCCGGGGGATGAGGATCAAATAAGCAGTCTCAACCGGTGCACTTGAAACGCTAGGCAACGAGTCAATGCAGGAATTGACTCACTTCAAGCAGCTAAATCTCACATTATAGTCTTGCATGTCATCTTTTAGAAACAGGGGCCTGACTGGAAAGGTAAAATGATTCTTTTGCATTACCTTCAATAAATACAACACCAACTACATACCCAAAGAACTCTATAACATCAGTCAAGCAATGCAAGGCATCCATGCAATCAGCCGGCCCCTTTACACAAGCAATACAGCGTTAACACAACCGTCTCTGTCTGGCTCGCTGGTGATCTGAGCGTATTTACCCCATACCACCTTACCACCGGCAGTGACAAGACCCAGCTCGGATACATTAACCTCAATAATTGTTCCTCGCGTTAAAACACCCATCTGCGTATACATAGGAGATTGCGGGTTCTTCTTTACTGCAAGTATAGACAAAAACACAGTCACACCCAGTTCCGGGTGAGTAACTTTAGCCTTGCATTTGATTACACTCTCCACCACCCCAATACCCGACCTCGAGCATATGGTAGACTAGAGTTTGGCAACGTCCTTCGTCTACAATCGATTGATCCATTCAAAGGATATAATTACCGCGTCCGCTGAGTCACAGTGTGCCAGAGCGACCTCGCAAAGGGTTTGATCGTTTCCTCTGTAGACCCTGTGTATGAATTTAAGGTCTGCCTTTTGCTTTTGACTTCCATAATCGGTTGGAGATATCTTCGAGTAGTCAGTAGCACGAGTCCCTGTTCTGTTCTTCAAAAGAAGAACACAGTAAAGGTTTCAATAGCTTAGCGTGGAAGCCGTTATGCGGTGCATAGTTATGGGACATGGTGAGCATATAAGCGTTTCTCGACAAGCCTCTACTCTAAACGGACCATATCATAAGTATTTGAGCTTGGTATGGCCGGTTAGTCTTTCATGTCGGTTTTTATGGACCTTACTTCCGGCTTTGAAGTGGATTTCTCGTTGACGGCGGCTGAAAATTTCAGAATCCTTCTCTTGGGCCCTTGCGATGAAAACACGAGATTTTTTGCAATATATATGTTTGGTCTTGGAAGAAATCGGCGGGCCACATTTTGCCACATTTTAGGAATTGTCCCGACCAATAAGCCTAACCTGCGCGGGTAGTAGCCTAAGTTTGTACTTCCAATGGAATTCTGATAATTATTGTTGTAAGCGAGTTCCATTGAAGGGAGGGCCTTTAACCAGTCTTGTGAGCGATCTGCTACCACCAAAATTTCTCCTAATAAACCTATGCCCACCCCCAAGATCTTCTGGCAAGAGCAGGGTATATACAAGCTTACGAGTTTCTCTCCTTAGGGACATGAAGCTGTAAACTGTCTGTTTCCGTGGACGGCTTTGGGGATGTCTATTACCCTTAATGACTTTATCTCAGAAGAACATGCTCTTTGCGTGTCCCTCGAGCCTGGTGATACTCCTCTTGGGGATGACAGAACGAGATTGTTGATTTACAACATGATAAAACCACATGAGTTTAGATTACTCCAGAGGTCTGCTCTCTCCAGTGAAGAGAGCAGAAAGTGGTAACATTGAAAAGCTTGCATCAGAGCTGCGGTTACATATTCGAATGCTGGCTGCAACTTTTACTTCTCTTTCCAGCAAATACCACCCACACACCACACCGACCAGTCTCGGATCTCAAACATCTTTTCTTCATAATAGTGCTTCTAGACCGTAATTTGAACAAACCATGCTTCAACTGCATAGCCTGTCATATGAAACTCCATGGATGTGCATGGTTTTGCGGCCGTTGCACATAAATTTCATCCATGTTTCACATCTGATTCACACTCAGATCGCCAAGAATATATAGCAAAGCCTGCCCGGAAAAATCACAACCAAATGCTTATTCACTCGTTCACCATATTGCTAATCCTGACTGTCTGCTCGGCCATGCAGCCATTTTACGCAAACAGCTCTATAGCGAGTCGTACTATGACGTCTCAGGAGACTACACCAACTATCACGCATTCATATACTACGCTCACTCTAACGTCGTGCTCAGCAAATAGATGCACAATTGTCCCCACCAGAGAGATCCTGTCTACTTATTCATCCGACATTGAGGGAACAACCAAAGTGTTCACCACTCATCATCCCATCCCTGAAACAACAATGGTGACTATAACGTCTTGCTCAAACGACGCGTGCTCGACAACATCATCACCAGCAATTGTATCCACTTACAGCGGTACAGACTCTCATGGAGAAACAACAGTGTATACCACTTATTGTCCGCTTGAGAGTGAGAGTAAAAGCAGCGTATCATTCAGTAAAGCGTCAAGTAAAGCAGTTGGCGCAAGTTCAGCCCCAGCCAAACCTGCGGCATTAAGCTCTAATAGTGTTGGTTCACCGAGCTCCGCTGAAGCTGCGTCCACGGTATCAACACAAGTCAGTTCAACAAGCACTGATGTCCCCAAAACCACGCATGTAACAATCACATCGTGTTCTAACGAGGTTTGCTCAACAACTTCTTCTCCTGCTATTGTATCCACTTTCAGTGGCACCAACTCCCGCGGCGTATCGACCATTTACACCACTTATTGTCCCATCACCCAAAGTGAAAGCAGAGAGGCAGTTAGTTCAAAGATCAAGTCCACTGGAGCCTCATCTGAGAAGCCCTCATCCTTGACTAGTAAGACTCAAACGCCGAAAACAACTCATGTTACAGTCACCTCGTGTTCTAATAACATTTGTTCCACCACATCGTCCCCTGCCATTGTCTCAACATTCAGCGGCACAGACTCAAAAGGTGAATCGACAATCTACACCACATACTGTCCTCTCACAGAAACGAGCAAACATGCTGCAAGCTCGTCCAGATTGGTCAGCCATATCTTGGACGTCCCACTGAGCAGCTCGATGCCAGTGGAGCAAACAACACATGTCACTGTCACTTCATGCTCTGACAACATCTGTTCGACAACGTCATCTCCCGCTGTCGTGTCCACGTTCAGCGGAACTGACTCACATGGACTTTCAACCGTTTACACCACGTACTGCCCGATTAGTGAGAGCTCGAAGAGTACTACGAGCAGCGAGCAAACCAGCTCCACCAGAACCACGAAGGTAGGCTCGAGCTCAACAGGGACAGGATTGACAACTCATAGCAAGGTGACGAGCTCAACTCATACAGGGACAGAGGAAACAACTTCCAGCAAGATGATGACCCCCGCCGTGACTACTGGTGCATCCAGCAGAGACTCTACCAGTGAGCCGATGAAAACTCACGTGACCGTCACTTCATGCTCAGATAACATTTGCTCTACAACATCCTCCCTCGCTATTGTTTCTACTTTCACGGGCACAGACTCCCAAGGTGTTTCGACGGTTTACACTACATACTGTCCCATTAGTGAGACATCGAAGGGTGATGCGAGCACAGACACAAGTAGCTCTATCGAAACAACACTCACAGGGGCAAAGAAGTCTTCAAGCGATGTTAGCTCAAGTTCCCCGCCAACAACCGCAACCAGTGTTCCGGAAACAACTCACGTGACGATCACCTCTTGTTCTGACAACGTGTGCTCAACAACGTCTTCCCCAGCAATTGTCTCTACAATAAGTACAACAAACTCTCAGGGAGTATCGACGGTGTATACAACCTACTGTCCTCTCAGCGAGTCACAGAGCCTTTCCGAATCTAGCTCAGACATTGTTTCGAAAACTTCAATCGCCGGAACAATCCCAACGATCTCCTCAGTGACTCCGACTGAGAAAACGACAAGTTCTGAGGTGCCTCAAACAACTCACGTGACACTCACTTCGTGTTTTAACAACATATGTTCAACAACGTCGTCACCCGCTATTGTCTCCACGTATATTAGCACCGACTTTAGAGGGGACACTACGGTCTACACAACTTATTGTCCCATCACATCAGCTGGTGTGAGTGAAAGTTCTGCTGAGAAAAGTACCACAGCTAGCAGTTCTACAGCCACAGGTACTCCCCCTCTCGAGACAAGCAGCTTCTCTGTGGGTGCCAGAACATCCGGCAGCTCGAGCAGCCACCCCATAACCAGTGGCTCTCGAATCGCAACCCCCGAGACAACACACATCGCCGCAACGTCGTGCTTTGAGAATGACTGTTCCACTTATTCCTCTCCCGCTATCATCTCTACGTATAGCAGTACTGACTCGAGGGGAGTTTCAACCATTTACACAACATTCTGTCCAATTTCAGAAGCAGAGCCTGCAAAAAGTGCAGCTTTCAGTGATTTGGCGGAGAAAAGTTCTGACAGTGCATTGCCAACCCCTACGAGTTGGTCAGAGACTATAGAAACTTCATCTCCTGCAGCCAGAACAACGCAAGTGGAAGTCACATCCTGCGAGGGCAGTGTTTGTTCCACAACATCGTCTCCCGCTTTGGAATCAACTTTTACAAGTACTGATTCTAACGGGGTATCTACAGTCTACACAACCTATAGTCCCATCACGAGCGAGATTTCCTCTTCAAAAGAGAAAAGTGAACCTTGTTTCGGAACCACCTGCAGCGAGTCAATTGGAGGGATTGATACGCCCCTTACAACAGTGAGGTCGGTTGCTGCATCAGCTACGAACAAAGCCGGGTCAATCATAGAGCTCTCCTCAACCGATGAGCCAATCTCAACCATGGAGAAAGATACAGACATAGACTCAAAGTCTACAAGCACCCCATGTTCAGGAGCACTTTGTTCTAATACGGTTAGTAGTTCGTCGATCTCTACCTTTGTAACCGCAGCAGCTCACTCAGAAGATCAAACAACAACTATTGTGGTATCTACGGAAATCACACAGAGTCGCCAATCGACAGGTGTACCGAGGGTCTCAACCTATCAGGGCGCAGCATCCAAGCATACCACAAGCTTTTTCATGACCATACTGTGCGCTTTAGTGTACTTGATCTAATACATGGTGGGATTGAGCTTGAATCCTTTTATAAAATCCTTTGCTTCTCTCTCGGGAGACTCGCTTCTTCGACGTATTGCTCTCTCGAAACGACGATTTTCGGCCTCTTTCAACTCACTAGATTTCTCTTTATCGTTTAGCTCCTGATATTCCGCTTGCACGTCTCTAGGCTTACTTGTTGAGAGTAATTTTTCTCTTAGGGCAGAAACACGTGACTCTATCTCCTTGTCGCTCAAGTCTTTTTCTTCTAGCGTCTCACGCAGTTCCATACATTTAACGCTAATGGCTCTTTTCTCATCGTGCTGCGCAATCCTTTTATCTCTAATCCTTGGATTATGCAGGTTCCGTTCCTTCTTTTCTTGTTGCATTTTCCTGCGAGCAAAATGGCCAGATACCCCAGTTTGAGAGCGCGACTCTTTGATAGATGCGACATTCCGCTGGACGTATCCATTCGTTCCTGAGCCTCTCGCAGTGGGAAGACCTATGCTATTGTATGACATAATGGTGTGTGGGTGAGAGCGAGCCCCCTAAAGTAATGAAAGGATGATTCTCAATTCAGCCTTGAAGTGACTAATATCCTTAGCGACCGAGTCCGATAATCCCTTGAGTATTTCTTCAAATCAAGGTAAAAATGAACCTTGGACTCAAAACGCTCAAGTCTCGATGTTATATTGCCTATTTATCCCGTAAGAGACCAAGATGTCGTTGCTTACCATGATATCTTTGTTGTATCATTCATTATGAACTTTCAGATGAGATGTCCGCAAGGTATCTCATTAATGAGAGAGAAATGAAAAGTTTCATCCTTCTGACAATACCCTATACCCTTTAGGGTTATGATTGTATCATGCGAATTGAAGGTAGCTTGGTTGAGTGAGACTTTACCTGAAAGCGGCTACTAGATGACTCTAGAGTCGTCCCCTTAAACACGATACAAGTCTATCCCATGATTTGCTCATCGCATTCATATAGCTCAACTATTTGCGAGTCATGAAAGCTCCTCGGTATCAACTATATGAGACTTTCACACATATCGGAAATCACAGTTCTTTCTCTTACCAAAGTGGGTGATGACTGTTTATACTTTTAAAGATCAATTTCCCTTTTACAAGCTATCACGTCATTCCAGTTTTATGTTTCGAGCCGACTCATGCCTCTCCCACAATCACTATTAGCTTAACGCAAGGATTTTCTTGTTGTCCTCCGGCTTTAGACAGCAAAACCTGATCACGTGTGCAGGTAAGGTCCATTCACGTATAGAAACATCACCCTCCGCTTTCAATCTTACATGATGACCCTTTTCGTAAGGCTTTGCTTTTTTTTTTTACCTTCAACAAGGTCAAGAATTTTAAAAATAAATAATCACGTATAACTGCTAAGTGACGAAAGAGCATATCAGGCCGAGGCACCGCCGAAAAGAAAATTAGCCTGTAATACTCAAACCAAAAGCATGGTACAAAGGCACACCTCAATTGAACTACTGAAATACTTCATTTCCCGATCATTCTTAATAATCCAGATTCCAATGTCTGGATGTGCTCGGTTAAAGTTGCCTTCCACCAGCGTGGCCTCTTACAAAACCATTTTTGAATGCCACTTCAATCAATGGCCCCAGGGAAGAAAAAAAGGTCCAGAAATGGGTGTATAACGTGTCGGGTACGTCACCTGAAGTGCGACTTGAATAATGACTCTGCCAATAAGCAACCCTGTAACAATTGCACTCGCTCTAACAGGGTGTGTGAGCGAGGTGTGAGATTGAACTTTGTCAAAATTGATACCCACAATCTTTCCGAGAACGCGTCAACACGTTACAGTGACTGCAGGATTCTAGACCAGTCGATTGGTGTTGCTTCTTTCTACAAAGACGGTCAAGAGTCGTATAAAAAATATCGAAAGTTGCACTCGCTACAAGAGCTCGAAGAATCTCTGGATGACCTATACAATGCAGAGACCTATCCAGAATCTCTAATAAGGCAGCCTGTTCCTGTTCCTTTGAAGAGACCCGAACTCGCAGAAACATACCACGATCGCACACCTTCTAGCTACTATCCTCGCAGAAATAATAGTGCAAGTGTTCCAGAGATTCAACTACCTGATAATGAAGACTTGACCTTTGACTTTTCTCATATGGATTTCACGGCGGATCCATACTTTTTCAGAGACAAGTCCTCAAGTACATCTTCTGAGCAGTGTGCTGACTTTAAATTTTTGATTCCACCGGCAAAATGCTCTCCAAACAAGTGGACGGCCCCTATCTCAGACATCAATGAGGCACACCTTCTTTCCTTTTTCTATACCAGTTGTGTGTGGATTTTGGATCTCGTCAATAACGCCAATGCTGGAACGGTGTATAACCAGTTTTGGACAAAGTGTATTATTTCTGCGTATGTTCTGCCTGATTCAGACTTGCGCTCTTGTGTTTTTGCATGTTCCGAGGTGAACTGGGAGCCGCGGTACAATCAGGTTTCCACCTCTATACTTTCTATGGGGGAGATAACTCAAAGCTATCATTTTCCCACAAGTTTGGAGTTTTGTGCGAATTTTAAAAACGAACTTCTGAACCTTGAGGCTTTTAAAAACATCGATATTGCATCTCTGAACGAAAACATTTTCCTGCTCCGAAACTTGGAAAAATACTGTTTAATGTCGGTTCTTTTGCTGCTGACTTCATACTTGAAGTTGTGCAAAAAGGGGAATCAGCGTTCAGAGTCTCATTTAGAGAATTTGGACTCCCAGATCACTAACCTGGGCACTCTGCTCATTGAAAGGCTGCTGAGCCAAAATGCACAATCCTCGTTCTACCCAACAAGGTTCCCCATAAATTCCCTGGTTATCGAGCAGTGCATCATAGCTACAATTTGCATAGACACACTTTCCGCTGTGATGTTGAATAGACAAACTCTCATAAGTCCTTGGTGTCTGCCAAAGGCTTTGGAGCCCACACAGTGGGAGATATCCAAAAGATCCCAGCTTTCCGCTGAGGTGGAGAGTTTTCTTTACCACCGACACTATGGGACTCTGACCTCAAACTCTCCTCGTCCAACAGCTACAAAACTATCGATGGAGAAAGAATTTCAAATCACATGTGATGCCAGATTGTTCCGCATCTTTCGCATTCTGGCACAAACAGTTCAGCTTGTACATCATCCTGAACCAGGCGTTGAGATAAGATCAAGCGATATAATGCTGCAAATGTTGTGGTTCGAAAATACCCTCCCCGCTGTACTCACGCCGATTGGATTTGAACCGATAATAGACCTTTCAGCTAAACAGGGACTCTGGGTGACGGGAGTGCTGGACGTGGATCCCAAACACCCAATGCCATTCAAAAGCATAATAAATCCTCCCTTCCATAATATCACCTTCAACAGCACCACCGGACTAATCATACACATCGTACATCATGCTGTGTATTTGTTGAGCGAAAAAATCAAGGGGAAAAGCTGGTCCTTTTTTGACAACTTTTCTCAGGGTCCAAACTGTCGACCCGAGAATAATGATTTCCACAGCAAACTCAAGCATCTGGCCAAATCAGATCGTAAGTCTAATTTGCAAACGGGATTCAAAACGCTAGGTGAATTCTCCATAGTGAGGTGGCATAACTGTTCTATCCCCGATACGCCGCAGTACACAGATGTTTCGCAGGCAACACATATGGCCCGACGTCTTGTGTCTATGTTTCTGAGCATTGATGCCAGACTTCAACACGAACCTCGAACCCCTAGTCCCTACCATCGAGACGGAATTGGCTGCAGATTCCAGGTATGGGAGAATTTCCGGTGGTGTCTTGAGCTTGCCAAAGAGTTTTTAGACAAAGAAGAGTGGGAAAGTGCTGTTGAAGTGGCTCGCAAATGTGGCAGAGAGGAGTTTTTTTCCTAGTTATAGGGTTTGTTCTGAAGGCTGTCAAAAGTCTGCTATGTTTTCTCATTGGTGCGTCTGTACGTGTAAGCTTAGTGGATTGGAAAGGAACTGGAGAACGCACAAGTAGCAAATATAGTTTTTAGTTATACTAAACAAAGCTCCCGGGAGGCTGTCCCCCTAAAGGAGTCGAACTCACCCCCCCAATAAAGATGTAGGGATGTATCATGGCTCAAGCTACGATTAGTCGATTTTTCACTTCCGTTAACAAACAATCGGAGCAGAAGAAGCCCGAAAAAAGGAAATCAGCTCTTTCTCGAGAGTTTTCCTTCCCATCTGAAGATGTTGAATCAATCAAGCTGAACCCTGTAGAGCCTCCTGCAAAGAGGCTTAAGAAGGAGTCTTCCAAACCATCGAAAAAAACCAGCGTAACTGACAAACTCACCCCATTAGAGCAGCAGTTTGTTGATCTGAAGAATGTCCACGGTGACAAAATTCTAGCCATTCAGGTTGGGTATAAGTATAAATTCTTCGGGCAGGACGGTGTCGTGGCTTCCAAAATTCTAAACATCATGCTTGTGCCGGGCAAAATATCGCACGACCTGAATAAACCTTGCTTAGGCGATTCTAGCTACTCCAAATTCGCATACTGTTCCATCCCCGATAACAGACTACACATCCACTTAAAACGTCTTTTGAACAAGGGGCTTAAGGTGGGAGTTATTGAGCAACAGGAAACCGCTGCGATAAAGCAGAACTCTGCCAATAAAAGCTCACTTTTCGAGCGTAAACTAACCAATGTATATACATCTGCTACATATATTGATATAGAAGAATCGGACAGTGATCTCCTTTTCAACAAAAGCGGCAACTATATTCTTTGTCTTACGGAAAGGGAGAAAGAAGTTGCTATTGTTGCAGTGCAGTTATTGACGGGCGAGATCGTTTACGATGTTTTCCAGGATGATTTCCTGAGAAGTTCGCTAGAGACAAGGATCTCACATTTGGCACCGATTGAATTCATCATATTGGGCAAGTGCTCCAAAGCGTCTGAAAAGATTGTGAGTAATTATCGGAGGTCTGCTGGGGAAACCAAGATCCAAGTCTGTAGGAAGTCGGTCAAGTGTTATGACGATTATCTGAGTGAGATCGAAAGGCTATGGAAATGGGACATGGAGTTTTTGCTCAAGTTTGCCCAGCCATTACAGATGATTATTTTCGAGCTGGTGGAATATCTCGAAGAGTTTCAGATGGGCTCAGTCTTCGGCATCGAGGATAACTTTAAGAACTTTCATGAGATTGAATCGTCGATGATTTTAGACTCTAATGTATTAAAATCGCTTGAGATCTTCAGCAACTCGTCAGATGGGTCCGAGCGCGGCTCCTTGATTTGGTTACTGAACCACACTCGAACAAAGTTTGGCTACCGAATGCTCAAACGGTGGATTTCTCAGCCTTTAATAGACAAAGAGTTGATTTGCCAAAGATCCAATGCTGTTGAAGAGATACTGACCAAATCAGACTCCTCCGTTATTGAGTACTTGTGTCGCACGCTCTCGACTACGTTGGATTTGCAGAAAAGCATTGCACGGATCCATTACCACAGGGCTGGTCGCAAAGAGACATATCTGATTCTGAAGGCTTTCACTGATGTGATCAAGTATATGCAACAAGTTTCGATGGATTCGCTCAGAAAGTTCGAATCGCCGTATCTTCTGTCACTCCTAACAGACTTGAAATCTGCTTGCGACTCATTGTCTGAGTTCGGGCTGCTCGTAGACATGGTATTCTCGCCAGCTGCTATGGATGAGCGGGACTTGACCAAACAGAAGATTGCATATTTCGGCAAACACTTTTTCGCATACGAGAAAATTCAAGAGAAAAAAGATTCCATGGCAGCAGTTGAGTCAGACCTCCAAGGTGAGCTCGCTGAAGTACGCCAGTATCTCAAGAGACCCAGTATGGAATTTGTCACGAACCTGAAAGAGACCCATTTGATAGAAGTGCGTAATTCCCAAGTGAAGTCCATTCCACGGGATTGGATTAAAATCAACAGCACGAAATCCGTTTCCCGTTTCAGGTCCCCCGCGATTGTCAGGCTGCACAAGCAGCTACAATACAATGAAGAGCTCTTGATTCAACAGACGGACGACTGCTTTGAGGAATTTCTCGAAAAGATAGATGCTCACCATCACCAGCTCAACAAGCTGGTCACACTTCTGGCAACGCTAGACTGCATTCTCTCACTTTCTGCTTGCTCTGCCAACCTCGATTACTGCCAGCCGGAGTTTGTAGATGGGCAAATAATTTCGCTGGAAGGATCTCGTAATCCAATCCTGGAGACTCTTGCCTCGAACTATATATGTAACGGCTTCAAGATGACTCGCGAAGAAAATCGCGTCGCTATTCTCACGGGTGCCAATATGGGAGGAAAATCTTGCTTTATACGACAGATCGCACTTACTGTAATAATGGCCCAAGTCGGGTGTTTTGTGCCTGCGTTAAAGGCCACACTGGGAATATTTCAATCCATATTCATTCGTATGGGGTCCCACGACGATATGGTGAAGGGAAAGTCCACATTTCAAGTGGAATTGGAAGAGTGCTCCACCATTCTGGAAAGATGCGACTCCAGGTCGCTGGTGCTTCTGGACGAAATAGGCAGAGGGACTTCGACCGTTGACGGATACGCCATTGCACACTCTGTATTGGATTATCTAATCACCTGTAAATCGCCCTTTATTATATTTATCACTCACTATCCTGGTCTGGCCGATTTTGAGAAGCTTTATGCGATGGTGGTGAAGAACTTTCATATGGGTTATAAGCTTGTCGACGAGAAGGACCACTCGGAACTTGTCTTTTTATATACCATAGCTGAGGGAGTATGCGAGAACTCGTTCGGACTTAATGTAGCCAGAATAGCTCACGTCCCGGAAGAAGTTGTGAAACAGGGGCTGCTGTTGTCAGAGAAACTCAAAAGGGAGACCGAACAGCAAAAGTTTAGGAAAACGGGAATCGAAACGAGGTCGATGTTGAAAAGTCTGATCTCAGGTTGTGTGAGTGAAGCAGAGCTGAAAGAATTTCTCAGGGGCATATGATGGCGAGCAACAATTCTTGGACATAGGATTGCATGACAATGAACTCAAGCTCAGACTTGTTTCTGTTAAAGTGTTTTGAGCAGGTTTTTCGTTGGCTCAATCCTTCAAAAAAGGTTTGTTGTAAGGTTGATAGCAAGAAGAAAAGGTGCATCCCCTCCATGTGGGTACAGCTATATATATACTTTGAAGGTATCTATCCCGAAAGGGAGTTAAGAGGAGAGTCAATCTCAGCAAAATCTCATCAATACAGATGTGAAGGTCGGGTCAGCTGGCCGTTGACTGGCCCTGAAGCTAAAAGAGTATTTCTTCGCAGCTTTGTAAGTCACAATAATGGAGTTGAAACGTGTTCTGATCAGCAGCATGTGACACGCGCCATCTATGGATCATTAATCGTTCAAAGAGATAACAGAGAGAGCACAGATACATGCGAAAAAGATTCGCGAGGTGTGTCAGGGTGATAGAGATAACATCAATCGGTAAAGGACGACCAGAAAGTTTCTCATTTATATGCACTTGTCAAAAGGGTGGACCATTGAAGGATCATGATGATGTGTTTCCATGTGATGAAGTCGCTGAACTTCTTCGGCTCTCTTTAAAGGCAATGTAGGATCCATTTCCTACATCCTAAATTTTTTGTCATGACTGAAAGATGATTAGTTTTTTGCTTACCACCATCGGCCAATGCATCATCTCGCGTGCCCGTAAGGCTTCTATCCCCTCATGTTCTGTCTTTGAAAGACTATCGGGCGCTCCATTTACCAATAGGCCCGGCACAGTAATGAGGCGAGAGACCATTGCGATTTTACGAATAAATTACTGCTCGTGACAGTAGGTTCAGTACTAAAGCGAGAGACGTAGAAGGAGTGCGATCGTTCAAATTACCCCAATGTTCCCGACATAGGTTCAATAAATCACCCGATATACGAGCATGCGTTCTGGAAATTTGCTTATTCTGTCTGTTGGGAACAAAAAGACACGACTGACTCGATCTTCCTACCGTGATAGACGTGCCATCCATCGGAATACTCAAAACGGTTTGCGAAGGGGCCTTCGAAAGCAGGTAGCGCGGTCTAGAAGGTGAGCTTGTTGAAGTTTTCGATCCGGTTTACCACTCGACCCCTGGACTTGCACACTACGACATAACCAATCAGATCGAGCGGCAAGCAAACTAAAGCCTACGCTTGGTCGCAAAATCACTATCTTCACATACACACCTACTCAACATCTGATTCATTAATACTCGCTGCATAGCTTGGCAGATTACTGGAATCCTCCATAAACCCAAACTTGTTCTCGCGCGATTCTTTAGTAACCGGTCTCTCGCCACGATGAGCCTTGAGACCTTCCAGTTCATCATCCTGGTCAACATCTTCCTCCGAGTCGTCAAGCTCCATCTTGAGCTCGTGGCATATATCAAAACACTCGGCAAGCAGAGCATTCAGCGAACCTTGTCCCTCCGGGATCTGGTCGTCAACGTAAAATTTGCCATCAACACGAAGATTATCTAAACTTGCCAGTTTCATTTGGTACGGATACAACTCTCTCAAGGAGGAGATACCACCCATTCTTTTAACTTCCAGCAAACACCTTCTTACAGTAGAGAGCTGGTTGTGCAAAGGCTGCAAAGCTTCCGAAACCGGCTCTGAACTTTCAAGCAGCTTATAGATAATGGCATAGCATCTGCGCAAAAGATACAAAAGTATACTCTGACCCTTTGTCGGGGTTTCTCCCGTTGAGTTTTTGAAAAATCCGTCCACGCGCTGCGAATCTATAGACTGCAGTGTCTGCTGGTAGTTAAACAAGTCTGTTTCACGAAGCGTCCATCTTCTTGTAACCAGCAAGTTCTCCAGATTCGTCTTGATATCAATCAACTGGTTATACAGTGGTTTGAGAGACAAGTCCACTTTGTCTGCGTCCACCAGCATGTCGTTTATCAAAGTGTGGCACTCGTCTACGAGTCCTCTTAATAAGTTCTGGCAATTGCGAGATTCTGGAGCACCTTTAAAATCTCCCTTTATGTCTCTGGAATTCTCCAGTTCAGAAAGGTCCTTCTGCAAGTGCTGCAGCTCCTCTAAGGGGAAATTATCCATTCTAGTTACGAGACTCATAAGTGATCTACGAATGTACACCAGTCTATTTAAAATAGGCTGCAGCACATCGGGCACTTCGTCAATTTTGGCTGAAACAATTTTGTAATCTGCAAAGCACATCTTCAGCTTATGCTGCAAGAGTAAATTGGCCTCTTCAGATGATTCTCCCTCCACCATCTTTTCAATATCATCCAGACGTTCTTTTATAGGCTGAATATCACGATGCGTGTAGACCCCGCTTTCGTTCACGTGTTCCAAAAGCCGCTGAACCGTACAGAGCGATGAATACGTAGCTGGAGCAGTATTGGTGAGGCCAACGGTCATAAAACACAGCGAAAGAACCTGAAATATTTCGTCAACCATTACATCAACCTTGTTATGAGGACCAACATGCCCAGACCGAATGTCATACAATTTCTTCACCAAGTGGAGAACCTGTTCGTACACTGTGGAAACATCTTTCGATTTGAGAAATGTACTTCTGTCCCTTTTCAAAGCTGAAAGATATTGCCGTTTTTCAACCAGCTTCTCGTAAACTGATCTCTCCCTCTCAGGAACTTCCGAAACAGTAGTACTCATGGATAGGCGATACAGGTGGTGCACGGATGATCGCCGGAAAAGGCGGGTCAATGCAAGAGAATGTTCCGTGCAGGTAGTGCTTGGAAGAAAGGGAAAGGAGTTCAATTCAGTATTTCTTGGGGGTTCACGTGATCATTGAGATCCGAAAAGTGGCTCCTGTTGCTCTGCGCCTTACTTCAGCGTCGCTTTGGAATGAGATCCGAAAACCTCTTATGTCGCTCGGTATTGTTTTGATCATCTGAGCACTTTGCCCTGTGTATACCCTCCCAGCTGAAGCTAACATTACATTTGGGAGATGTCTGTCGGATTATGGACTCAACACTATCAAGCTATATATTTATTTACACCGATTATTCCGAAACGTCACAAAACTTCTTGTGTTTTTTAGTTATCATCATTTGCAAGACAGAGCCTTAGCCCAGCGCTTTGAAAAACGCACACTGTATAGCAACCCAAGTCCATAATCAGTTAATGCCTCGTAAGGCGTTCCTGGGTGGCACGTCTCTTTCTTTTTACTGTGCAAAGGCATTTCAAAGTAAGTCAATGAGCAGTTTTGGTAGAGAGGGCATCTGAAACAGAACATGAAGATAGATTTTGAAGCAGTGCAAGCAAATAAATTTCAGTAGTATTCATCAAGCCCAGGTGCAGCCGGTCCACCATCAGGCCCACAGTGGCACAAAGAGTATACATCACGAGCCGCCTGCTCCAAAGTTTCGAGACTCTGCAAATAAATTTTTCCCAACACCCCATGGATCAAAGAAAATGTATCATAATTAAGACGAAGCGAAAGCTGGAAGTTTATAGAACAAGAGAGCGCAAAAAACCAGAACTGGTGTACGAGAGTGTTCATTGCATGTGCCTTGCAGGAGATTTTCTTGATTATATTTTGACTTTGAGCATTCAGATATTATTTCGTAAACTTCTTGCATATTGAGATGGCTTGAGAGCTTCTCTCTATAATCGTTAAAAGCTTCCTTACAACCTCTATCCTACATCTCACACGCATAACGGCGTGAAGTAGTTACAGACGTTCAGAGTATGTCATCGCGGTTGTTTGTTCTAGCTGCATAGGTGGGCTCAGCCCTAGACTTATTCTCACTCGATACTTTTCGTCGCAATTTGTTGCGGTAACTTACTTGACACTGCAAGGACACGGTTCAAATTCCACTCGTTAAGGTAGCTCATGTCAAGTGTCTTTTAGATGTACACAACGCCTTATCCGAGTTTCAATCCCTCCGATCACACTAGCACGCCTTCCCATACCGTTTAGTTTGCCCTTCCATAAAAGAAATCACTCGCCAGCACAGATACATCGTCTCTGTAGAAGAACCAAACCACTAAAACCAGCATAAACCCTGCAAAGTAAGTCATTGTATGGCGGGGTGCTGAATTGGCGGCATATATACTAAAGTGGAAAATCACGCCACACATCACGAGACACATACATTCATTACATAAGAAAAGTTTTAACCGACTCAATCATCTGGATTAGCCACCCGTAGGATTTTCCTTGAATAGTCAGCCTCGTCTGCGAGGGAACCCTCGCTCAGCCTTCTTCTACCAAGCATGACCGGATTTAGTCGAGGGTCACTGGCGTCCTGTGGAGACTCGAATGGGTTTTTCGGGGAGCTAGGGTTTCTCTTCAAAGCCTCATCGTAAATAGCATCGTCAACTTGAAGAGGGGTATCATCGTCATCATCTCGCGTGTTTCTTTGTCTCCACAAACAGAAAAACACCACGGCAAATATAAATATCGCACCTACAACTCCGCCAACTACTCCTCCGATGATGGCGCCCCTGTTGATTCCCGAATTGGAATTTTCTGGCGCTGCCGAGGCAGACGCGGAACTAGTTTCGGAGGTTCCCGAGTTTGTTCTGGTGATGTAGATGACACTCGGAGAAGCCGAGTTGGTTCCGTCTGCTGAAGTAACCAAAGAGGAGATCACCGTGTAGGAGGAGGTTGTAGAAGAAGATGATGGTTGAGAGGTTGTGGAGGACTCACTAGACGTGGTGGAAGATGAAGATGTGGTGGAAGATGAAGATGTGGTGGAAGAAGTAGAAGAAAGAATAGAAGAGCTCAAACTCGCCGAGCCGCTCTGCGAGAAGTCTCCGTAATACGAATTTTCCGCCTGTGAGTAAACAGAGTAACTATCATCACCACCACACATATCTTGTTGATAACCACTACATGTAGTAGAACAAGAATCGGAAGAGCCGCTCGGAAGAGTATCTCCACAGTAACACTCATTTCCGTTACTCATTGCAAAGTAATTCGAGGAAGAACACTCGTCTCCGCAGTGACCACGGGACTGATACTGATACGATCCTATACTCTCCCATGAGGAGGGAAGAGATGAAAAGCAACCAACTGAAGAATCGCCTATTGAGGCGCCAATAAAGTAAGCCAACACCAGCAATGCCTGCATTTTGTGTAACGATTGAAAGAGCTTGATCTTATCGAAAAGAGCGTGGTGTGTTTGGGTTTTTTTTTTTTTTTGCACTTATTTTTTCTATGCGCGTAAAGTTGGGTCTAGATTCATTTCGAAGGGGGGGGTTTATGCACGTGCACAGACCCTGGCCGGGAAGGTGTTCTGAGGTGGGCTTTCAAGTTGAGTAATTGCTGGTGTGCCCTTGGTGTGAGTTATCTAATTGAATATTGGTGGTGCTTTTCCTGGAGTTGCTATTAGTCCGATTTGGAAAGTATTTGAATAAGAACTGCTGTCTCAGATAATTGGAGATGAGTTTGTTTTGCAGTTCGAGACCATAGGGCCTTGAATCTCTTAGGTGTCGTGATAAAATGCTAGCCAAGTATGACTAGAAATTCTTGAATCAAATAATGGGCGAAAGTGAGTAAGCTCCACTAGATCAAACCATCTTGGTGAGAACCAGAACGAAAAAAGAAAGCTATTGTTAAGGTTGCTTATTCACCTTGTGGCTTTATTTTCTAGTTTAAGCTTGCAGCTGCTTCGATCACTCCATGCGTTGTAATTTTTGTAACCGTATACAAGCCTCGCTTGGCTCATGCAGCTTGTACTTCAGCTACCTATTACTATTATAGGCGTGATTTAGCCTGCAAAAGTTGTCAGAGCGGATAGAGTCGGCAGAAAAAAGACTTGACCCTTGACTTGTAGTGAAAAGACAATTATCTAAAAAATTACAAATACAGCATCGCCTCCAAACTTTGGCAACGAGAACACAAGGTTCTTGCCGGAGTTCAAGCTCTTTTTTGATGTATAGTCTTTGATAGATTCGATCTTGTCGAAGCTAAGCTAATTGGAGTGGATCTCAGGGTGGAGCAAAGCTATCGAGAATTTCTCCTTGAATGGATTAAAAATACAGAGACATAACAATCATTACTCGAAAACACCAGCCGGTGAGGCGTAAAGAATGCACAGAGTTCACAGAGAGTTTAGGCACCCGGGTAATCACTAGAGTCACAAATTTCTCAAATCCAGAAAAATCTTTAGAAGAATTCTTCAACGGGATTCTTTTAAATAAAGGTGACTCCCTTTTTGAGTATAATTGGGTCCACATCCTCCCCGTAAGGCCTCTGCAGAAATTATCACATCTCTTAGGGGCAGTTTTAAAAATAACGTGTGACAAAACAAATTATATCATATAATTCACCCAACATGCCTCAACATCGCATGGAAGATTCCCACGCAATTACCGATTCGGATTCGGAAAGCGTGATTGAGCCAAAGCAGCCAATCAGAAGAAGCTCCTCTCTGTTCTCTCTTTCCTCTCGGGACGATTTGCCTCCACCAGGTAAGTAAACACACCATCATTCTCTCTAACATGAAAGACGAAAAGGATATAATCGCGTTCACTTCCGATGAAAGACACTTCTCATATCTCCGTAATCTGCACTTGGCGGACTTTATCACTATGCTGAATGGGTTTTCTGGTTTTTACTCCATCATCTCTTGCTTAAGATTCACCCTCACTGGCAAACCTCACTATGTACAAAGAGCTCATTTTTTCATTGCTTTAGGGCTATTTTTTGACTTTTTCGATGGTAAAGTTGCCCGTTTGAGAAATAAAGCTTCTCTTATAGGCCAAGAGCTAGATTCTCTGGCTGATTTGATCTCTTTTGGTGTGGCCCCAGCTTCAATTGCGTTTGCTGTTGGCCTGCAGACTACGGTAGATGTGCTTATTTTGAGCTTCCTTGTACTCTGTGGTCTTTCCCGTTTGGCGAGATTCAACGTTACAGTAGCCAATATTCCTAAGGACAAAAAGGGAAAGTCTGAGTACTTTGAAGGTTTCCCCATCCCGACTACATTGACTCTTGTGGCTATGATGGCGTTCTGGGTGAACAAGGGCTGGATTGAAACCGATCTTGGAGTTCCAGGAGGATTGTGGCTGGCTGATTCAGTATTTGAGTTTCACCCAGTATCGGTGTTATTTTTCGCACACGGATGTGCTCTGATCAGTAAGAGTTTGAAAATTCCTAAACCATAGTTAAAATATTCTGATTGTTATGTTGTTCCGTGTAAAGTTTGTTTTATGGGTAAATTTTTTGTTCCCAGGATACTCTCATAGACGGCTAAGTGTTGTTCCCCTTTTAAATTCGTAACTATGGGGAACTCGTGCTCTGAACCATCAGTGATTGTTTTTTGCTAGGTCATTTCGTATGTGGGGCAACTTGATGGAATTAAAGCCCAATATAACAAGCTACTATGCAAAAAAATGTGGAAAAATTCGCTTTCTCATAAACTGTCGCTCCCTTCCCTTGTATATGTCATTCATGGAAGAGAAAATACTTCTAATCTCTAAGTAAATAAAATGGCTCTCCTCTTTCACGAAGAGCCGATGCGTGGTCAACCACCACTTTGAATCTTTTGGCCTTTATCTCAGCCGTCTTTCTTCTGAGATCAAACCTCTCAGGTGTCCACCTCTCTGCTTCAAATCCATTATTTAGGCCGTTTGCATCAATCTGCTTTTGCAGATCCTTACAGTACTCCACTTCCGCAGGAAACTTCATATTGTGAAACCCTTTGTCGTCACCTTTTAGGGCAAGCTCTTGCGAATACTCATCAGCCATATCCCTTTCACTGGGAAGCGGCAACCTTTTCGAAAGAACACGGGCTATGTATGCACCCTGTGATTCTGCAAAAGGCATGGGAA
Organism: Citeromyces hawaiiensis; assembly: GCA_030567395.1. Classification (NCBI taxonomy): domain Eukaryota; kingdom Fungi; phylum Ascomycota; class Pichiomycetes; order Pichiales; family Pichiaceae; genus Citeromyces; species Citeromyces hawaiiensis. Next base: position 31,601 of record JAJLSF010000309.1, read on the forward strand.
TAATCATTTTGGCTAGCCCAACAAAAACCAGACTCGGATCATATAGGTAGAACATTTGCTTGTAAAGGTTGCAGATGTGTGATCCGTTTCTAATAATTGCATGGTCTCCTTTAACGTAGGACCTCAGAAAGGGAACACTGTATAGGTATCCTGTACAAAAAACGATCTTGTCGAACCCAGAATATACTTTTCCGCTCACGGTCTCGATAGCTTTGTTACGATAGTCGTACAAAGTTATGGTATCGATGACCTGAACCACTGGATTTAAACTGTCCAAGTCTGAGCTTTGCCGAATTGATAAGACAACTTCTTCAGCTACAGAGCTGAGTTGGGTGCATAAGTCTACTCCAGAAGCAGAGTTCCCCACGACCAAGACTTTCTCTCCTTGGAAGGATGAAGCATCGTCATAGTATTTTGCATGCGAGATTGTACCCGGTAGAGCCTTTGCCCATTCGTCGAGACCAGGCACTTGTGGGAAAAATGGAGTTTCAGAGTGACCATGTGCTAGAATGACAGCATCGAACTCTGCCGGTTCTTGGTCCTCTACGGTGAGAAGCCACCTTTCCTGTTTTTCAAGAGATATAACTTTTGAACGATAAGAGATTTCAACACCAGAAATGGTATTTGCGTAGGCCTGTATATATTCCTCGACTTCCTTCCTTGTGGGGAAAGTCTCTAGGCTTTCGGGAAAAGGAAAGTCTTTATACTGCATCATCTGTTTGACAATGTTAGTTTCAAGGTGCTTATACATAGGGGAGACATGTGGTACTTTTTCACTCTTTCTTGGAGTATAGCACCATAGACCTCCTGCTTTATCATTTTTTTCATAGAGATGAATTTTAGTGAACGGAGAAGGCTCTAAGCTGAGAGCTTTAGCAACAGCTAATCCCGAAGGTCCCGCTCCGATGATAGCGATACTAGACATGGTGCGGACACGACTTGGATGAGTATGAAGGGAAGATTGCATGCAGGTTCATCTTGAGTCAAGTGTATTATATATGTACTTACGAGTAGGCTCGAGTGTAAAAACGACGAAGCTTAAGCTAGGAGCTTATGGAATGAAACTGAAGCATGAAGGGGTGTATGGACGGCAGCATGCGGACTTTACCCTCCCTCCTTTATGCCCACAGAGGCCACTTGATAACCCATCGTGGCTCCTGCAGTAGTATTCCATGAAAAGAATTTGAATATTGCGGTGACAAAGCTATAGAGAAGTCAACGTTTTAGGTTGTTCTTTCATGAGTCTAAAATGATAACATAGTCTGACCAGCAGTAAGCTTTACTTTATTGACAGCAGAACATGATAAAAGTTTGGCAGGAGATATTTAACAATAACCACTTTCCACGAGCCTTGGTCCAAAAGGGGAAACAAGCCCTTGTTAATATCGTTGTTTTTCAATATACAGAACTGCTTCCAAGTCTGGATGAGCCCCTTGATTAGTTGTTCCGCGAGCGAAAGTTTCCAATAAAGGATACCCCTCAAGTAAGTAGGGATCAAAGAGGAAAGATTTGGTTGGCGAAGTTGAGGCACTTTTCACCTATCAAGGAGATGGGCACCACTTAATCGCATGGCGTGAAATTCTCAAGAGGTTAGTTCTATATCAGATCTACACATATGCCATCTCGAAGCTTTCCGCAAGGCTAGAAAGATCACCAATATAGTGAATATTATGCATCATAAACTGTATGCCGGCCAGGACATGACTGCATATGATCAGCTCCTATTTATGTCAACATATCATGTATACAGTCATTTCACCGTCGCAATAAACCTCGATCGAATCATCTATCAAACCCTAATCGATTAGATCTTTCAGACTCCATTTTCCATCCGCACACCAGCCTAATGACTCACGGTCGTGTGCGACACTATAAATCAAGGTAGATTCTGGAAAAAAAAAAAAAAAGTCAACAATGTGTGGAATATTCGCCTCGTTTAGGCACCCAGATATCGAAGAGTTTAAGCCAGCTGCGCTTCAATACTCAAAGAGGATCAGACATAGAGGTCCCGACTGGTCCGGAAACGTTGTTGCTAACAACACCATCTTGGTTCATGAACGGTTATCGATTGTAGGACTAGACTCTGGTGCTCAGCCAATCATTTCGGAAGACGGTCGCTACGCTCTTGCCGTCAACGGAGAGATCTACAACCACATCAAGGTGAGAGAGCAGTTCAAAGATTACAAGTTCAAGACTCTTTCTGATTGCGAGGTTATTATCCCGCTATTCGAAAAGTACGGTCTAGACACGCCTAACAAGCTGGACGGTATGTTTGCATGGGTCTTGTACGATAAGCAAGATGACAGAATTATCGCGGCACGTGACCCAATAGGTATTACTACTCTATATATGGGTCGTCACAAAGATACTCCACAAACGGTATACTTTGCCAGTGAGCTCAAGTGTTTAACTGATACGTGCGACACCATCACCGCTTTTCCACCGGGCCACATTTACGACTCCAACACCGATAAACTCACGAGGTACTTTGACCCTTCGTGGTGGCCAGAGGAGCGTATCCCAACAAAGCCTGTTGACTACAAAGAGGTTAGAGAGTCTTTGGAGATGGCTGTAAGAAAGAGACTTATGGCGGAAGTTCCATTCGGTGTGCTTCTATCTGGCGGTCTAGACTCTTCGCTCATTGCATCGATAGCAGCTCGCGAAACTGCCAGGGCCACTTCAACCAAACCACACTATACCGATGCCAGCCACGAACTAACCGGTGTAGATGATACCGGTAAACTGTCTCTCGCTGGATGGAGTCAGCTGCACAGTTTTGCCATTGGGCTTCCCGGAGCTCCAGATCTTTTGGCTGCACGTAAAGTTGCCTCGTTTATCCAATCCACCCACCACGAGCACACTTTTACTTTGCAAGAGGGTCTAGACGCTTTGCGCGATGTAATCTACCACTTGGAGACGTATGACGTCACCACCATCAGAGCTTCTACCCCAATGTACCTTCTCTCGCGCAAGATCAAAGCGCAGGGTGTCAAGATGGTTCTTTCCGGAGAGGGAAGTGATGAAATTTTTGGGGGCTACCTTTACTTTGCCAATGCTCCTTCGCCTGCCGAATTCCACCAGGAGTGCGTCAAGAGGGTTAAAAACCTTCACTACGCAGACTGTTTGCGGGCCAACAAGTCCACCATGGCATGGGGGCTTGAAGCTAGAGTTCCCTTCTTGGATCGTGAGTTCCTGGAGGTTTGCATGAACATTCGCCCAGAGGATAAACTCATCAGAGAGGGCCACATTGAAAAGTACATCTTGAGAAAGGCTTTCGACACTTCTGACGACCCGTCTGCTAAACCATACCTGCCCCAGGAGATCCTGTGGCGTCAAAAGGAGCAGTTCTCCGATGGTGTTGGATACTCGTGGATCGACGGCCTCAAGGAGACTGCCGAGTCTGTTGTTTCTGATGAGCAAATGGCTAACCCAGATCCTAAATGGGGAGACGACGTTCCAACTACAAAGGAAGCTTACTGGTACCGATGCATGTTTGATGAGCTGTTCCCTGAGAAGGCTGCTGCGGGAACCGTCATGCGCTGGGTGCCCAAGGCTGAGTGGGGATGCCATGCTGATCCTTCCGGGAGATACGCCACCACGCACGAAGCTGCCGTAGACGAGGTGAAATAATGCGAAAAGCTGTATTCTAGATACGAAAAAATAAGACTATTAAGTGAAACATGAAGAGTAATACACCTGAGGGTCTACTTGGGTTACCTATTTATGAAGAATATGACTATGCATGGATGAATCACGACGGAGCGCAATAAAGAATGATAAAGTGTGACTCTTTGATTGAAATGAGGCTTGCGTGTAAATTAAACGACTTCTCATTCCTTGTATCACCCAACGGTGAAAGCTATTCAGCTGATCATTCGACAGAGATCGGCATAATTTTTTACAGTACTTGAGATGCCTTTTCAATCAATAATCACACTAAAGATGGGCGGATGCTGCAGGGGCTATCCACTCAAAGCTTGCTGAGCTTTTTGAGAGGATCGTTCGCTTTCATTTTCGAGGCATCCAAAGTAATAAGCAACATGTTCATAAGCTCCACTTCAGGGAGCATAAAGACCAGTCTTGGGGTTTCCGACTGATCTGTATGTTTGTCATGACATATCAGCCTCATATCAACCTTAAGTTTGCGAAAGCTGATCTTGTTGGGCAGAAAACAAACATAATCTGTATGTCCATCAATAAATTATTCCCGCTGCCTTGATAATCTCAGAAAGCACCCTCGCATGAAAAGGTTATTAGGATCGCCTCTTCAAGGGCTCTATACTCGAATCGGCTGATCTTCACCTGGATGGGAAAGAGTGCTTGAAAACGCCGTAACCCAAATCTCCTCGGTCTTCCAATGGTGTCGATGAACTAGACAGACTGAGAGCTCTCTCGTAAACCTTGTCTGTTATGGTTTGCGTGATATTTGAGACCGGCGTTTCATCGGAGTAGTACGTCTCTATGCTGTCTGCAGCATAATACACTTTGCAAACCTCGTCCACCGTTAACGTGGCATACGGCATGCCTTGATAGGATGTTGTGGTGGGACTGGGCGTTATAGTGGAGGAGCTGCTTTTTGTTTCTGAGGGAATCGAAGACGTGATGGTTCTAGAAGGTGAAGTGAAGGATGTGGGGGCAGCCTCGGAGTTCTTGGCAGACGTAGAAGCTGACGTTGTAGCGGAAACCGTCATGGATGAAGACATTGTGTTTGAATGTGACGTGATAGAAGACGAAAGTGTCACTGGAGATGCCTCAGCGGTTGACGTAGACTCAGATGATGTCGCCTCAACTGTAGATGAATTTTTGGATGCTCCATCTACAGCAGATTTTTGAGCTGTGGAAGAGATTATTGCAGACGATCTTTGAGCCGAGGAAGAAATCATTGCAGACGATCTTTGAGCCGAGGAAGAAATCATTGCAGACGATCTTTGAGCCGAGAAAAAAATTATTGCAGAAGACGTCTCAACTGAGGCAGACTCTTTGGAAGACGACATACTGATCATCGAAGACTTCTTGATTGACCTTGTTTCAGCTGGCGAGGATGTCACTTTAGGAGAAATTCTGACCTTCGAAGAGATTCTGGCAGAAGACAGAGACGACAACTTTTCACTTGTTCTTACTGATGAAACCGAAGAACCGCTTGATGTCATTATGGAAGGGGCCTCTTTTGTAAACTTGTCCCCTACTGATGAGGTCTTTGACGTGGTGAACAACGATGTTTTGGAGGTGATGGCGCTTTCAATCGCCTTGGAAGTGGCATTACGAACAGATGTAATTGACTCGCTACTCTCAACAGAAGTAGGCAGGATAGAAGTTGCTTTGTCCTTATGCTCTGCAATGGAAACATATAGCCATTCAACCCGATATGTTGGAAAATGAACAGGAAAAGACATGTGAAACAAATATCAGAGGGATCTTGAAAACTGTAAATATTCAGAGTTTGAACAAAAAGCCTCACAGGTCTTGACCCTCAGTTAGAATATGTAGACTATATAGCAGCATCAGTTCATCACACCTAGTCCAGGTCAACAATCTCATAGAAACATGTATTCAGTCAAAAGTTTGAATATTATATACCACTTGATTTGCCCACGCGAATCGGCTCATCTTCGCCATAATATGTACCATTCTCAATACTTTGTTCCAGCAGTTGTTGCTTCAAGATATGCTGTTCGAGATGAGCTCTTTGTTGGAACCGCATAACTTCTCTCTCGGTATGGAAATTAGCAGCACTGGCCAGCCAGATTGTATGGTAGAAGATACGACCTCTGAGCCCAAATTTCCTATAAGTGGGCGATCTCCAATGCAAAATCAAGTCGGTGGGGATCGAAATCAAAGCCCCGTAAAGTGCGCCAATGAAAATTGATTTCAAAATCACCGACGAGAGTTCCGTTACTTTAGAATCGCTAGCCATTTTTTAGAGTTGATGCAAAATGGTCTGGCGTTGATGAATCTCCCGAATGTGGAATTGACAAATGATGTAGGGGTCGTGTAGAAACGAATAAGGGACCGTATATACGATCTTTAGAAGTATCAAAGAAGAAACCCTTTTGTATTTTTTCATGGATAATTGAGTAGCTCTGAAGGTACTCAAAAGCTGGATGATGTTCATCTTGAGTGGAAGTGGCTATAGATTGAATGATTGAATAAACTTGCCATAATGCATTATTGCTAACAACAGCAGTGGGAGTCAAGTGACGCAACAGGATATGAGCTGACGACCTGACTCGATTAGGGAACCTCGACTTTTTTGAATCTATTTCCTCCTGATTTATCACTAAAGCTCACCGGGCTTTGAAAACACTGCAGAGATGCAGAGATATGCCTTAGACCCCACCCTTCGATGTAGGGAGCATATATCAATGGCTTTTCATGCGGAGGTACAAATTACAAGGTTCAACTTTCTAAATTTAAGTGAAATACATCGCAAAGTTTCATATTTTCGGGCACCTCAGAGAGTTTATATTGATGCACTCATATACCCTCAAGGGTCTAAAAGGTGACGTTCTTTATATGAGAAAAGAAGAGCATATAAAGTAGGTCTTAAACATATAGACGGTGATCAAAAAGAGTACTTTGCATTTGTTGGAGAAATCATTACTCACACATGTGCTTCGTGTTTCTTACTCTGAGTTCATTTAGTGACTAAGAGTCGCCTCTTCCTGTCTGCTTGCTCTATCAAAAGTCCACCATGATGATGTTCTGAGTAGACAGGGACACCACCTGATGTCGCCGTTGGACCGATGATCACCGGTTAAAATAGACAATCCAGTCACTACAATAATAAGATATTTGCCACCATTTGTCGACCAGCTTTTAGGAGCAACACCTAAACTCATTCACATAATTAATTTCATTTATTCAACACCACACGCCATGCAGCGAGTTCTCATTGGCAAGTAAGCTATCCAAGCCCTTGAGCTTACTGCCGTTTTGCAAAGTTTGCTGATCCTGGTAATCCGTCATTGCAGAATCCAAGAAATTACAAACCCTGGTAAACTCACCATTATTCAACCTGTTGATCTCTTGGATATCCTTACTCCAGCCTCCATCTAGTAAAATATATATGTTTGCCTGTTTCTCCTGGATAAACTTACTCAGCGAATCCACGTAGATGTGATTGATTTTATCGATAGTGAGATGGTGGTAGTATTTGAATTCTCCGTTTTCGAAAGCGGGCAGTTTGTACAGCACTTCCAGAAGAAACTTTGTGAGAAAGTCTAAAATGTCAGCCGTACCATTGTTTACGGGCGGAAGAAAATTTAAAATGTAATCGGAGAGCGATTGGAAAAACTCAAAGCAAAGAGACTTGACTCGTAGAAATGCGTACTCGGATACCGGATCCACTTTGTAAGGAAGGTTTCCCACTATCTTGTCAACTTTCTCCTTGAGGCATCTCACGCAATCTTCAGCAGATAACTTTGGGGAGAGTCTCATGACGTCAGCTGTTATGTCTGGCCGTGACTCGATGAGCTTTGTTATCAACTCGGACAAGTCTTGTTTGTCGAGAGTGTCAATCATTCGATCGATCGAAAGCGGCTGTCCGATGATTTTATCGGACTTGAGTTTCTTCTCCTTGCTCTTGAAATTTTTCTCTGGTTCGTCATCGCTCATTCGCCGCTTCATCCGAAATGAGCTTTCTGTCTTGTTGGTTTGAAGCATATTGTAAATCTTTCCAGAGTTTGTTCACACACGACTTCTCGGATTATCGCTTAGGAGATAGCTCCGAGATGCCATACGATGGTGTTACTGATAGAGTAGACGCCTTTGAGACTTGAAAGAAAGGCATGGTTTGGCCATGTAGGATGAAAAAGTAATTTGACTGAGGGCTGAAAATAACCCTAAGCGCAGCGTGTCGGGCATACAGCTCTGCAACGTTCTCGAGATATCAATGCCGTTTCCCGGAAACAGTTCCCTACACGTTGATGAGATTTCTGCCTGCGATTTTAGGCGCATTCACCGTTTTGTTCATGTACCTCACTCTACGTAGCTCTGGGTGTTCCCCCGTGATTTGTTTAATGATGGGGGCGGCTTTCACCATTGAAAACGCCAACGTGACCATTTCGCGTTACATCTTACTCGACACACCAATGATTTTCATTGCAGGGTCTGCGTACCTTGCAAAGAAACTAGAAAACCAGTCTCCTTTTACTATGGGATGGTATAAGGCGCTTTTCGGTCTTGCCATCTCTCTGGGACTGAGCGCTTCATCGAAATGGGTAGGCCTATTCACGATTGCGTGGGGAGGAGCTATTACTGCGTGGGACCTGTGGTTTGCCATTGGCGACTTGACCTTTTCTGCAAAAAAGGTTGTTAAGCTGTTCTTTGTAAAGTTATTACCGTGTCTGGCTACTTGGGAGCAATCTTGCGCTTCTTTTAAGTGGAGGCGGTCCGTTAAAGCAACAAAGCAAAGGCAATGGACACCCTACGTTCTTGACTTGAAAATAGTGACATGCTGTAGCTCTGATGTTCTTTGCGCATGGCTGGATTCGACCTCAACCATTTCTGGCATAGTCATCTCAACGTTGGAGGGCCGGCAATGTTAAGCTGAACTTCTTCTCGACAGGAGAAAAAGGTTCAGATGCCTCGGTATTAGAACTGAGGCTATTGCGAGAAAAGAGACAGCATCGCTCAACTAGGCATCAACAAACAGATATTATCAATAGCGTGGTTCATTCGAGTTGCGGTTGGTATAAACGTTCATGTTTCGTTGCCAATGAGCAACTCGCTCTTTTACTGGGTCGAACTGAGCACCAATTCACATCCCCAATTTACTAACAAGCAGAACAAGTGCGAGCTTTGCGTCATCGGGAACAGACATTCATCAATAAGTTTTCTCACCAAAAGCTACGCGTGGCAAGATTTAGAAGTGAGTCTCACGGTTGATTAGCGTACGTTTTTTTTTCTTTTTCTATTTCTAAAATCGTGCATAAATACTGCATGCCTCGGCTTGGCGTGCACATTTAACTCCGATGCGATGGCACAATAGAGCACGATAATGAGGGCGAATGCCATTAAATGCAAAAAGACTCCTTTTGGAGGCTACTGCTAACACCGAGAAGAGTACCAAACAGTTTTTCCCGCCTCCACCGAAAAAAATGGCTTCGGCGATTTAATACCCGAAAAAACAACCGCACCAAATTCTTCTTTAGCCGTGCCGAAAACCCTTAAAAGAAAACAAAATCCTGGTTAGCTCATTGCATCATGAACACAACAGACCCTGAAAGTGCAAGCTCATCATCGATTCCGGAACGGTATGCCGGGAAAGAGTCACAAGAGCCAAATGACATGGATGCTGAAACATCCAGTCGGCTTTCACGAAGATTAACAGGAGGAGACGATTTGCTTGAGGAAGCTGAAAAAAGTACAGAGCCCATTCCAACTATGGGAGGAAACAGACCATATCCCCCATTGGTCCCCGATAGGGAAAAATACACAGTGACATACGATGGACCAGACGATCCTACGCATCCACACAATTGGCCCTTGAATAAGAAGATTTTGATGTGTGCATGTGTAGGGCTGTCCGCATTGTCTATATCTATGGGCTCAGCAATGTTTGCAGCTTCCAACCAAGATCTCATGGCGAATTACCATATTGGGGCCACAACGGCCACGTTAGGAACTTCGCTCTTTGTATTTGGTTTTGCATCAGGCCCAGTCATCTTTGGCCCATTATCCGAACTGTTCGGCAGGAAAATTGTTCTTGTTCCATCCTCTTTCGGTTACGTTTGCTTCTCCTTTGCCGTGGCTACCGGCAAAGATATTCAAACCATCATGATATGCAGGTTTTTCGCTGGATTTATAGGAGCAGCTCCTTTAGTAGTGGCTCCAGCAGCAATGGCTGATTTGTTTGGTGCTGCGACTCGTGGTCAGGCCATGGCTATCTTTGCCATGGTTCTATTTGGAGGGCCTATGTTGTCTCCGATCTTGGGTGCTTTTACAGTGAAAAACCCAGGTCTCGGATGGAGATGGACCTCTTACTTCAGTGCTCTCATTGGAGTTTTATCCTTGATTTTGAATATCTTTGTGTTTCGAGAAACACACCACCCTCTTATTCTCAAGCAAAAGGCTGAAAAAATTAGACGCCGCACAGGGAACTGGGCTGTTCAAGCTTCTCACGAGCAAGTTTCGCTTTCTCTGAAGGAAATCGCTGAAAAAAACGTTTCAAGGCCCTTGAAAATGCTTTTCACAGAACCAATTCTGTTTTTAATCACCTTGTACAACTCTTTCATTTACGGTCTCCTCTACCTGTTCCTGACTGCCGTGCCAATGGTCTTCCTCGTGGAGTACAGGTTCAAGAGCGGTGTAGCTGAGCTCCCATACCTGGCCATGTTGATTGGGGTGTTCATTGGAGGTGGAATCTGTATTCTCTTTGAAAAAAGATTCAACAGAGTCATGCAAGCCAACGGCGGTAAACCTGTACCAGAAGAAAGGCTTCCACCAATGATGATTGGTTCCGTTCTTTTTGCAGGAGGTTTATTCTGGCTCGGCTGGGCTGGAAGTTTCCCCGACAGAGTTCACTGGATCGTGCCCACCATCGGAACGTCCTTTATTGGAGCAGGATTAATCACCATCTTTCTTCCTTGCATCAACTATATCGTGGACTGTTACCTTTTCTTTGCGGCATCCGCTTTGGCTGGAAACACCTTCTTAAGATCTGCCTTTGGTGCCGCGTTTCCACTTTTCGCAAGACAAATGTTTGTCAACATGAAGATCAAATGGGCTGCAACCTTGCTCGGGTGCGTAGCTGCGGTGCTCATTCCCGTGCCATTTCTCTTTTACATTTACGGCAAGAGAATCAGAACAAAGTCAAAGTATGCCTTTGTTCTTTAATAGATACCTTAATTAATAAACTTTTTGGAGTTGTAAAAACCGTCTTTTCTTTGTGAGCTTCTCTTCTGAGACTGGTATAAATTGATTGAAAGCACGTCAATGGTGTCCCAATGAAAGAGACGATGGCATACATTTTTGATAGGGAGCGCCTCCATCTCAGGCATATAACTCACTTGCATGAACTATCTGTGCACTTTGAGCACGACGACCCTGTCGGACCTAAAGTCATCTTCAGAATTTTGCTCGCTACAGGCAGTCTATGATGCCACTAACAGAGAAGGATTTCAGCTGACCCCTCTGTCTCTCCTACATACCTTCTTATGCTTAAAAGTATCGCCATCGTTTATGACTCTGGTAACACTGACATTGTTCAAATTTGGATCTCCCCATTCCTTCTGCTGCACTTCATCAATTATCCGCCTCACGCTGGTGGACTCATTCGCATACATTGGAGAAGACCCCCTTCGCAAATGAGATAAAGCTGTGGTGTCCATCTCGCCACGGGAGATTTCAAGGCTTATAACAGAATAATGTATGCTACTTTCCGCCAGCACTTTCACAGACTCTGCATCCTCGTCCATGATACGGAAGCTTCTGATGCCATCTCCATTATAATGCACAACTTTTGGGAGTTCACCGTAAGCCCAAAACACAATCTGGGATCCGTTACTAAACAAAAGAAAATCTCGTCCTGGCCTGATCTCAATCCCCACTATCGGAAGAGAGCTTACAATTGCAGCAATTGGCCTTTGCGATTTCCATACAAACAGAACACACGGGAAACACTCCAGAGAGATAACCATCAACTGGGATGTGCATGCAATGGATGTTACTGAGCGAGATTTGCCGACTGCGCCGGGAAGCGATGCACTTTTCCGGAAAGCAGTATGTTTACTCAAGGGAGCAGCATCTTGCTGGAAAATCTGGTTCGGTTTTAAATTGGCAGTGAAACGTAGAGTATAGTCCACCTCAAGATTCCGCAGTAAAGAGTGCACGACAACGTCCCCGCTGGTATCCCCCACTACAAGACGCAATTCGTCCTCAAGCCACCATGCGGCAAGAGTTGGACTCTTTGTGTGCTTTGTCACAAAGAGATCAGCAGTGAATAGGTTGCCTATGTGAATGGTTCCCTTTACCGAGCATTCAACAACGAAGAAGTGCGTCCCGCAAGGAGACCACACAAGGTTCTGGCAGTCGAGTGTACTTAAGGTCAAGTGATTCATCAAGACAGCTTCCTTACTTGTTTTTACAAGGTTGAGCAGGATGTCCTTATTGTTCTTACGGATTATATATGATTCTATACAAGAGGCTGGGCGTGATGCCGTTAATTTGGGATATATCAGCTGATTGTAGATTCGATAGTACTGCGAACTGGAATCGCAAATGTAAAAATTCGCATTCAGCTTATTCTCGCTGAAGAGAACTAAGGTTTCTCCAAACCATTGAAAATCCGCAATCATTTGCAACCGCGGTTGTTTCACAAGAAAAATGCTAAGATCGGTTGGATGAATGACTAATACAGATTTCGAGCCTGCTGAGGCGACTAAAACAGCTAGTTTTTCTGTTGCGTTCCATCGAAGTGCCAGAATTCGATATGGACTTGTGACTGCTCGAGAGATGTTTACATTAGCTAGCAGCTCATGAGAGAGTGATCGTATTCGAAGGTCGCCCGCCTCCACCGTACAAATCTTGTTATTCGTTACTGCAATGGGACTGTCTTTATCTTTGGTGTACATGGTGTAGGGGTGTAGGGGTGTGCTTCCAATGAGACAAAAAGGGTTCTCTTTTCTTGCCAACAAAGCCCATCTGTTTTAGATATTTTACATTGTGGCAATGACTGAGTGAGGAGCTATATTTCCAAAGTGCCCTCTCTTAATCTTGTATTGTTTGAGAGGGCTGACTCTTCACGTAGGCCATTCTAAGCACATTATCTAATTTATACCGAGAAAGGTTGTATTTGTTATTAGATTGATCCATTTATTGTGTCTGGCTATGTGTAGTCAATAGTCTGTTCTGTTGCCTTGGGATATTCCAGAAACGTCTCCCACAAAGGCCCCATCTCAATTGTGGGGGTTTTACGATGCAAAGTACCAGCATCCGCTGTCATTATAGATCAGAAAAGGATGAAGACCTCAGAGGGATAGCCTATACTCATCTATTGCAATAGCACGAGATAATACCGAATCAATAGGATGCATTGCAGCAGTGGAGCAGATAGATTTAATGGGCTTGTGCAAAATAGGAAAAGCGGTAGATGCTCAGATCGGCTCTTTCTCATAAAGTAGCTTTGTGTTGATGGATCCCGGTTTTGAAATTGCCATGCCAGTGCTTATGTGACGGTCACAGCGTGAGATAAATTTTCACGTAGGAAGCCTTTAAAGTGTCGGATTATCAGCCATAATCCGGGAACACAATGTGATGCAACTTTGGAAAAAGAAATGTTGGTCATGCCTTTTCTGAATAAAAAACGACTATCATGTATAAGCATGTATGACTTGCGGGGAAGGTCATCATGCGGATAAGTCACTCATGGTATGTCACATCACATGTGTTTCCCCACATCAATCGGGATATAAAAGAGGCCACAAACCTCAACTATGTAGCAGCTTTAGGTAGAATAAAAGCCTTACATTGTCAAACATAAGTGGAAGTTATTACTATCGATTACTGTACATTATAAGAGAACAATCAAGACTGAGAATGAATCCGAACGAGGCTTCAAGATCCCCGAACTATCAACATAAAAGACATGGTGACCTGGAGCTCGATAGACACCACCCCGCCTACAAAGTCATCAAACATTGTGTGCTTGTGGTTGAGTGAGGTGTCAACACTTGAATCGACCTTTGACTTAGTGGAAGCGCGCAACATAAAAAGGAGTTCAATTGACGGAAAAGTGGGCTCATATCTAGACTGGTTAATATGATGTGCACCCACGCTCTTCTGATCTATTGCTTGTCGATTTGCTGCGTTTGAGGTTGCTTGTATAGCGAGCTAACACCGATTCATCAACTCACACATTCAGTGCGCTAGTTCTGTAAAAGAAGATTGAAATCGTCTCACTAAACAGCTAGAAAGTTGAGCTCCATCGTTCCAAATTGTGGCATCTTTTCTGCCTTGCTCCATAGAAGCATGGTCTACGAGTTACAGTACAGAATAATACATTACTACACTCAAGCAGATATGACCCACTCCACATCGGTTATAGACACCTCACTTCCCGAGTTCTCATCGTAATCGTACCAGTCACCCTCGCTCAAATCCACCTCGCTGAAACGAGTAGGCGACTCGACTCCTTTGCAACTAAAGTGGCCCTAATCGTTAGAACTTCCGTCTCTAAAAACATACCTCCGGTACAAATTTCACAAGCTCCATACCACGCGAATCAATCTCAAGCAAGGGAACCAGCCCATCTGAGTCTGCGGTGAACAGTTGCTTTGTCCTTTTTATAGCTACATGGTCAGAGAAACATTGACTCACACTTACACGTTGAAGATTGTCTCTTGCACATTGAGCACTTGAAAACAAAGCTGGCTTCGCCTCTGCTTCCTGTTATTTCCTACTGTTAGCCTTATTAAGTGGGTGTTTACATACATGTTTTTCCTACGAGTTAGCGATACGTAGCGATCTACTTACATAGCAGTTTATAGAAACCGGTTTAGAATGCTCCTCTTGACAAGAATTGCACTTTATGATGAAAACGAACTCGAACGGCTGTTCCAGTGAGTCCACAGGTTCAAGATCAGTTACGTTGTCGAGTTGGGCATTTATCTTAAGAAACATGTTATTGACTATACACGGTTAGTGGTGTTCAAAGATAAGATCCGATCATCCAAGACACAAAGTTTTGTCAGTCAGTGTCGCAATGCGACATTCAGGGGATTGACAGATGTTATAATCATTTCGGATCGTGTGCTACTTACTGAAAAGTTGTAAGGTGTGAAATTTTTTCTGACGCTATATATACTCGGTAGGTGCACGACCAAAAAAAAAAAAAAAAAAAAAAAACACAGAAAACAGACGAAATGAAATTTCTAACAACCAACTTTATACGATGTGCCGTCAAGTCATGTGACGGTCAGGAGAGCTCGTTCCCTCTTTCATATCAAGAGGTCACGCTTGTGCAGAAAGAGCAAGAGTTCAATCCATTGTTCATAGCCAACATATTGGACCGGGTGGACTGGCCAGCTGTATTGAAAGTAGCTTGCGATTTGGGGAATAGTTCACTGCCGCCGAACAAACCCGAGAATGTAAATGTAGAAGATCCAGAAAATGAGCAATTACTGAAAGACCTGCATATTTTGCTAATGGAGACAGAACTGACCGACGGTAAGATGATCTGTGGTAATTGTGACCACATATACTACATTAAGAACTCTATTGCCAATTTTTTACTCCCGCCTCATCTGGCAAATTGACATAGGAATGAATGCATGAATGTTTTGGGTGTTTTTGAGTCAAGATGGGATTAGATTGTATATGTGTGTAGATGGAACAGACTGATCAGACTCAGTCATGGAGCACAAAAATTGTCAAAAGTGCCTCTGTTGTCTTGTCCGATTAAAATGTTGAATTATAGATATTTAACCGAATAACCTTTCACCTTGGGTAGATAAGCTTGTTACGCTGCTATGCTAATAGGGTTGAAGGCGGTAAATTGAAATTATTGATTGTTCTCCTCATGAGGATTCAACTTGCTTCAGCAGTGTGATCGGAAGTGCTTAGCCTCGCTTTTGTAACAAGAATTCATCTGGTACGCGCCAAATGCTTATAGTGAGAGGAATTGTGGTTTGAAGTTGTTAGTTGAACATCGTCAATGGTGAACATCCTTGCAGAGCGAGCTGTTCTTTGCTATCAGCTTTGGAGTTGATCAGCCAGCGCTGGGAGGCACGTTGGACCCCGAGACATTGGTCGTCGGTGTAAGCGAAGGCGGAGTGATTTAACGACATTGTAATGAGGCTGATCAGGATCTTTTGTTGATCATTAGATTGAAAGGAGATACATTGCTAGCCCCGGTCAAAGCGGACCCGTTTCTCGGCTCTTGATATTGACCACATGTTCACGGGCACACGACATGATGATTAGTTGAAGCTGGGTTCTCGTGAGGTCTGAGACTGATAAATTATTTTATGCAGATGTATTCTCGGTACCTCCGAACTTGTTCGTTACAATTAAAAAGTTGAAAGGCTCAGCGTTGCAGCTAAAGCCTCTTCATGAAGCGCGCCGTAGAACTGTGACGCTGCGTACAGAGGGACTTGAGCCACTTCTGACATGTTGAGGTTTCGATGACTTCGGCCAAGCAAGTATCCTTGGGCGGACAGCACTATCATGTTAGAAATCTAAACTTCAATAAGTATGTTCGCCGAGGATTAGGCGCAATTGTTTAATGAGGCCAACTAAACCAAAAAACTCATTCGTCAATAGAATAAAAGGCTATCGCCGCTTGGTATCTGAAGAGCTGATCAATGCTAGACCACAGGGAGAAAGTCTATGATTTCTAGTGTCAAACACCGAGATCTAAACCAACTTATGACTAGCCATGCCCATAAGGCAAATACAAAGCACTCGTTTGATATGATAAAGCGATACTCACTGCTAAAAGCTAAAATCATTCGATGCCTCCCCAGCAAATATGGAAAACAATATCGAAGGACAAAGCAGGGGAAATAACAATAGCAGAATTACCGATATCAGAAATGGCCATAGACTCTCTCTATGCTCATAGCCTCTTTCTATATGTGGTGCATTACCTGCGAACAAAACGACGATATGGGACCAGAGAAAGTTTTAACCGAGAGTCAATGGATAGAGGCAGGAAGCAAGGCGATGAGACATGTTCCATGCTTCCAGAACCGGTCATATTCCAAAGAGGTCATACAACAACAGTAGATTAACATGAACCTGAAGGCTCCATCTCTACAGGAGAGAATCACGAAAGTTCTCAGAGAACGAAAATGACAAAAGGCGAATAGAATGTAAAGAAAATATTCAGCCAAAGTGCATGATGAGGCCAAATGAGTAACAAAAAGTGGACTCGGAGTAATACCCGACAAGAATGTTTTAGGACGCGATTGCGCCAATACAACAGTGACCTTTAAATCACCATTTTCACCCCTCTAATCATTTTTCAAAACGACTCCTTGCTAAAAGACAACACCCTTCTTCTCTTTGAATATAAGAAGAAAGTCGCGCCTTTATAGTGGATCAGCGCCAATGTGGGGCATCCGATCACCACACGCCATGTCGGAACGACCCAAGTCGCTACCGCGATCTTTAAGTCGATTCTTCAGCTACAAACCACCCGAGGCAACGCCGGACGCAGCCGACGGGTCTGAGGACTTTGTGTCTATGAAGTGGAAAAACATGTTCAAGTTCCCCAATGCAAGCACAGCCACTGTGCCTGCCAACAACTCTGTCAAGACTCACAAACGCGAGAGATCAACTACAACGTCCGGTGTTCCTGAAATCAAGGTGGATCAAGCTGATGATATCGTTGCTAACAACCCATACTTCCAGCACCAGGGTCTTCCACCACATGTGCTGGAAAAGACAGGATCCGGGCCAGAGCAAGATCTGAATGTAAAACTGGCGCATGATTATAGCTTAAATAACTCTGTAGCTAGTGTTAATGAGCCTATGCCGCCTCCCAACTTGCAGAGACGATTGAAACGAGCTGTTTCGCAGCCTCTGCTTAAACTTCTCACTCACCAGGAAGAGCAAACACCGGAACTGGACTACTCTGACATCTCGAACCATATAGGTGAGCTGTGTCTTCCTGAGGCTACCAGGTCCCGTAATCACTCTGTTGGCGGGAGATCTTACTCTTCCAACTCGACCAAAATATGCGCTGCTCGAGTTGGTCCTGGGAATTTCGAGAGATTGAGACTCTTGGGGAAGGGAGACGTGGGGAAAGTGTATCTTGTGAGAGAGAAAAGTACGAAAAAGCTATATGCCATGAAAGTGCTGAAAAAGCGGGAAATGATTGAGAGAAACAAGATAAAGCGTGTTCTTGCAGAGCAGGAGATTTTGACAACCAGTAATCACCCTTTCATCGTCACCTTGTACCATTCTTTCCAATCGGAAGAATGTCTTTTCCTATGCATGGAGTACTGCATGGGAGGAGAGTTTTTCCGGGCTTTACAGAGCCGCAAACGGAAATCGATCCCTGAGCAGGATGCTCGCTTCTATGCAGCTGAAGTCATTGCAGCTATAGAGTATCTGCATTTCATGGGGTTTATATACCGGGACTTGAAGCCCGAGAACATTCTGCTGCATCAAAGCGGACACATTATGCTTTCCGACTTTGATCTCTCCAAGCAGTCGAGCGACGTTAAAGACCCTGCGATATCTTTCTCCTCAAGCCATAAGAATCCCACAGGTATAGACACCAGAGCGTGTACTGACGGGTTTCGAACTAACTCGTTCGTAGGTACAGAGGAGTATATAGCACCCGAGGTGATAAGGGGTAAGGGCCACACTTCAGCGGTAGACTGGTGGACGTTGGGTATCTTTATCTTTGAAATGATTTTCGGTCGTACTCCTTTCAAAGGATCCAACCGAAACCAAACTTTTTCCAACATTTTGAAGAAACAGCCCAAATTCCCTGACTCCATCAGCGGATCCTGCAAAAGCCTGATCAAGGCGCTGCTCATAAAGGACGAACACAAACGTCTGGGGTCAACCAATGGAGCTTCCGATATAAAGCAGCATCCGTTTTTCAAAAACCTTCAGTGGGCATTACTCAGACATCAAAAGCCACCACTGATTCCTGTCTTCACATCCAAAACTCTCGGCGTAGATCGTCGGGAAAATTTGCCGAGAGATGACAGCGTAGATCTCACATCTTCCTGCGAAAGTGTTAAAACAAGCTCTCTGGAAAAAGACCCTTTTGCATCGTTCAGTTCCGTCACTCTGCAGCATCATTTCGATGAAGAAATCGCGGAGGAGTCGTTTGACGGGTCAGAGCTGAACGAAGTTTCTTACACCGCTACAAAGACTAAACGATTTATAAGATGATTGATTCACTTGCGTCTAAAAAGTTTACGTAGTTTACTCGTTTTGACAATCTCCTCTTTCACCGGTGTGCCCTGACGTTCGTATGGATTGGAGTACTGTGACGCAAGATCAGTCGTAGAGCCCCTACGTGATGGAGACTTGAACAAGTTCCTCAACCCTTCAGACTCTTTGGGTGCAGAGCGTAAGGTAAGAGTGCCAGAAATGGAGTCCATATCCTGTATCAGCCTTGAGAATCCCTCCTCTCCCGAGTATTTTTCAGTCAAGGTACAAGCGCTGTTCTCCTTCCTTCTAAAAAGACTATGTAATCTTGACTGGCGATTGATGGTGAATACCTTTCGCAGGGTCTGGAACCTCTTTGTCTCCTCTGGCTTGTTGTAGTCCCATTTAGCATTTTCGGGTGGGGTGGGATACCTGGTGCACTTCTTCATGTAGTTGCTGTCATAGCAGGAACTGTCTTTCGGCACTGGATCATGCATGCAGTCTACGTTGGAGGTTAAAAATCCCATTGTGCGAGTTGTGGGTACAAATGCAACATGAGCCGCACAGCGTGCATATGCAGGATTTATGGTGGACGATATTGTTTTTCTGAACCGTACTCAAAGGTTCTATATTTATCAAATTTAAGCTTTATACCCAAGCAGAGGTTCATCGACATTAAGGCATTTATTGAAACGGGGCTCAAGTGTTTGGCAAGGTTTAGCTGACCGTGTTTGTCCTGAGTTTAACTGATATTTGAACCCACGAAAGGCACGGAAGGACCAAATCCGCAGATTTGTAGCACAATGTTTTGAGGCTTTAAGCAGGGACCTCTTTGCTTGAATTCTGAGTCTCGTATTTATAACACTATCACTAATAGAGTCAAGATGATGCTCACAATTCAGATCTGGCCGTTTTGGATCTAAGGACCAGGGCGATGAGCTTGCAATTTGCTCAGCAATTCAAAAAAAGGAAAGAACCGAGCAGCTAATCGTTAAGAAGGGGAAACTCCGCACAGCATACCTCAACCAACACTCTGCTTATTCTTCACAGACGTATAAACATCGATTTTCTGATCAGTTGAAGTATGCTCATTGAAAAGTACTTTATATAGGTTATTCAGGTGACGCTTGTGCTGGAACATCTATGTGAACAGAAGAAAACAAAAAAAACTGTAGAACATGAAAACCTTTACGTATAATCTCATAAAAATCGTAGAGTCA
Source organism: Citeromyces hawaiiensis (assembly GCA_030567395.1). NCBI lineage: Eukaryota > Fungi > Ascomycota > Pichiomycetes > Pichiales > Pichiaceae > Citeromyces > Citeromyces hawaiiensis. The sequence goes on from JAJLSF010000309.1 coordinate 51,652, forward strand.
CTTCTATGATTTAGATAACAAACTCATTGATAACCTACTCTCTCAGCTTTATCTATCGAACATAGATATATGTTAAATGCTTATTGCGACGAGAAGTATGAAGTGGAACCGGTCATTTGAATATAATCTCTATTACATGGCAGATATAAAAAGCACAGCAAACAATGCTTTCCTCAAGCTCTGATGCTCAGTCTCCCTTTTTCGAATCATGGCCAGCTCTTTGTGATAGAAGATTGCGAAAGGATACACTCCTCAGCTCCATTTTAGGTACGATTCGCAATTAGGTAGTTCATTTTTATGTCCTAGACGACACACGTATGCACATCGCATGCTCAGGGGGAATTGGCAGCAGAGAAATTGGTAGGTATAAAGGAGAGAGTTTGACGGCTGATTTGCATGAACAATTCGCAAACTGTGAGGAGAAGACGATTCATACAAGTTCACACAACTTTGGATACTCAACACGAGAACGAGTTGTTTCGGATTCAATCGAATCCAATATCATCCACCAATCACCAGCCTTTCATTGAGAGACTCCTGATCGCACACTACACTGCGCAACTTCGGAAACTAGATTTGAATCTAGAATTCTATCGTGTCAAGCTCACACCCGAGAAAAATCACCTGAACGGAGGCCTTGGTTTTTGAACCCTCCCTTCAGGACGCGGCTGCCGTTTGGCAAACCTCGGCAAAAGACTCTTTCTATTAGTTCTCATTTCCGGCCGAGTTACGAATATAGAGCTATCGGAATGATTTGTTGTATCCTGATCTTGCTGAGGGGCTCTCTCCTGCAACATCACCTCAATTTCGTTTTGGGCTGTTTGAGTTTGCAGCTCCAGAGCCCTGAGTTTTTCTCTTCTACTAAAGTTTTCCTTATTGGGTCTCTCTGGAAACTCGACGCACCACGCGTTCATCTGAAGTCCAAAGAGAAAAGAAGCAAAAGATTCGTTGAAATTGGAGAGCGACTCGTGAATCCGGTTCACGTTTTGCATATTGGCATCGAGCGTTGATAGAGAGTCCGAAAGTTCGGTCCATATTTCTGGACACAATGCCGAGTCCAGCGGCAAGTTTTCAGCATCAACAGGAAAGTGAATTCTGGGCGAAGATGGAGTCAAAACAGAAGACGTGGAAGACAGTCTGTGTGGTGTTGACGGTTTGGATATCTTTGACATTTGTTATTTGCACTCAAATATGAAGCGCGTCTTGAAGAGGAATTTGTAAAAAAGCTGAAAAAGCAAAAAAGCCCAACTAGAAATGCTATGTTGAGCATTGTGCTGGAAGAACTTTTGCAAGAAGAGTCATTAAACGTCCTGGTGACTGTTAGCCATTGACTTTATGTATGATTGCAAGACTTCTTTAGACTTATATGGGAGTTCACTTTCCTACTGAACCTATTTACTAGAGCTCTATTATTTTTAGAGATGTAGCATACATCCTCTGTCAGGTTCAGGCAATAACGTTACAGAAGGAAATCGCTCACTTGTCGATTCATCCAATGTTCTCAGTAAAAGCCTTTCAAAAAGGTCTAGGCCCTAGCGTCACCGCAAAATTTACGAATCAACTGCATAAATAAATGGCCAGGCATTTCTCTATATACATTACATAACCTTCCTTGCATGCTTTAGCTTGTCGGCAAGTGGGCTAGTTATCTTTTTGCTCTTCAAAGTCATATACAACAAGATGGTGGAACAAAACGAAAGCCCCCACCAGGTGACCAAGTACTGGAGGTGGTTGTTCTTATAGTCCACCTTGGGAACCTTGCCAATGGGAACACCAGCATTCATGAATTGATGAGGATTGAATTCCAACGACTCGTCAAAGGCAGATTCTCCCACTTTTGGATCATGGAAATCATGTTTCTCCTCCTTTCGCCAAAACTTCCAAAACGGTCTAGATTCCTCCTGCTTTTGAACGCCTTCCACTGCCCACTCAGGATGATCGTGCAAATCTTCAATCGCCTGGGCGTAAATGGGGAGCGACCCAGACTGTTTGCTCATTACATCCAAGTCTACATATCTAAACATTTTGCTACCGTACTCATGATCTATATGAAACATACCCTTTGGAGGAACCACTCTCAGCAAGCACGTGATTGAAACTGGAACCTGGGGCACGGATAAGTGGCGTAACTTTCTCTTTTCAATATCCACTTTATCCTCAGCGATCCAGCCTCTCTCTACTAAGATTGGTTTTGCCCCGTTGCTGCGTATGAACGGAGTAACTAAAAGATACCCCTTTTCCCCGTTTAAAAGTCGAGGACCAACAAACATCTCATTTCCGTAGTCAAAAGTGCCGTTCAGCACCACACGCCGGTACTCAAAATCTTTCACGTCTTCTGGGGCCAGAGATTTCGGGAGGGGCAAAGGCTTATACGTCAGCCGATCCTCACAGTCAGCTACAAGATTGTTTTTCCATTTTAACCGGTTTAGCTGCCAGTATCCGAGATATAGAGTTATTACGGGTGTTAAGCACATGAGACCAAACACTGCTCGATTTCCTTTGCGTGGGTTTTTCGAAGTTTCCAAGCTTCGCTGGGATTTTAGCGGCTTCCAATCAATCGTGTCAGTTTTATATGTGGCATACCTTCTGTTTAATCCCACAGATCTAGCGAACCTTCTCATGGTGTGGTGTAGGGAGGTGTATTGAAGCAGCTTCCAAATAGGCGAGTCGTAACAAATAAGACGCGCCATTATAATACTTCAGCCTTTCTGCATGGTGGAGCAGACAACTAAAGCTTCGTTAAATCATACTAATATAATAATTGAGTACATTATACATAGCAGACACTATAGTCATGGCGAAGAGAAATGGCATTTTCCTCAATCTGTAAAGATTAAAATCTTTGAACCGCAGTCTCTCTGGAACCGGCGGAAGTGTCAAGCGCAACGTCTCACAGCCCTGGGTAGATCTCTTTTCTGGTGTGGTGAGAGAAAATCTGTCACTTTGGGTGTAAGAAGCGCATTAAAAGAGCAAGACAACGAGGGCATGAGTTATAATCTAGGCTCTATGATGATCTCATTACTAAGGGAGTAACAGCTTTGCAGTGGGAGACCCTTTTCATGTCCTGGGAGCAGTTCCCTCATGCTCACCAACAGATCTTGGAATCTTTCGATTGAAGCATTATTTTTGACATATCTTCTCTTTCACACTATACATGCCGACCGCAACATATAGTTGTGCTTGATCGCAGTTAAAGGCAAAAAGACAAAACCATTTGAAATTTGCTTCGGCCGTCATCACCCAAAGGCTCACTGTCTGCAAAGATGATTCAGTCAATATACCTCATCAATGCATGAGATGTGGCCATATTGAGGACACCTCAGTGCGATTTGCGATATCGATATAACAAATGCAGAGAAAGAGCACACTGAATGGCCACTGTAAGTCATCTCCGGAAGCTTGAAAGCGACCTGCAGGTATACGTTTATGTTGTGAACCAAGAGCACCTGAGATATGAGAAGACCAGGAGCGAAACAGTTGCGCACACTACGGTCGCTAGATCTTGACAGTAGAATGGATCGATTACTATCTCTTCCTCATACCCTTGCCCAAATCATATTGCACCCCACGTGAGGGGTGATATTCCTCATGTTTAAGCAATTACCAAGCCAGGAGAAACATAGGTGAAACATCTATTCAAATACTTTAACCACCTAATTCATGCCATTATACCATTGAATTTCTCTTCTCTGGGCATCATCTCTAGGAACACAACGAAAGACCTTCTTGAAATAATCAGTCGCACTTTTTAGAGTGGAAGCCAGAGTTCCATTCCACGCCGTAGGGTACGTGGTGGCCTGTCGTCTCATTTTGATTCGCCGACTGAAAGCGTTGTATGTTACATCAGTAAATATACACTTGGCCCTCTCCTGCACTGAAACAAGATTCCTGGGAATCTCTCCTCCATGGCAAACTCTTTAACCACCTAATTCATGCCATTATACCATTGAAAAAACAACCTCCACTTACTCTTGCAATCTAAACTCATCATCCACTTTGCTTGACACGGGGGAAACGGTGCGAGAGGCAAAAGCTGAAGAGCTTTGGGATGGATTCTTTGAGAAAATCGCCTCGGGCCGAAACGGCTCAGGTTTGTATTCTGCCACCGAATCATCGGAACTGTCGTCGCTTGAATAGTTGTAAACCATATCTGAACCATCTCCGAAAGAAAATGTGGCATTGCTATTATTTTTGTGCTTGAGCTTCTCCTTCAAATCGCTACCCAGATTCTCTTTACTGAAAGACTGTAGATTGATCATGCCCGTTGCAATAGAAGATCTCCGTTTTTCCTGTGGCTCATTTTCAGCTTTGCGACTGGTGAGATCCACTTCGTCAACCTCATAAAAGTCCTGACTCTCCTCGTCAAAAGCCCAGACTTTCAGGTCCAGCCCGTATGGCTTAGGCTCGATGCAATAAAGATGTCCGTGGCCAATTTCCAAGTCTGTCATCATTTCCTCGCTCAAATTGATAAAATACCCCAGCAACACCCTAGTTATGACTGTATGCGACATTATGAGCACGTGATCCTTGAGCCGCTCGAGCTCGATGATGATAGGTTTAAGTCTGTTGATCACATCCAAATACGACTCACCCCCAGGTCCGGGGTACCTATAGGACAGTTTGCTTTTCAGCCTGCTTTCGTATTCCATTCGATGCTCTTTGGCAAAATCCGCTTGCTTTATGCCTTCCAGAGACCCGCATCCTATGTCGTTCAGCATGCGGAAGTTCTTCACCTGATACTGAGTTTTTGGGAAAAATGAGGCTGTCTGAATGGATCTCTTCATCATGGAGGTCCATATATTGAAAGGGGGATCCACCTGATTTTGTTTGGAGAAGGTGGTGAGGTCGTTCACAGCATCTGAATTAACATATCTTTTGCTAAGTTGGTTCAGTTTGAATTCTAGTCTTTTCTTGCTGATAAATTTGGGTAGAGCTTTAGAAAACTTCATGCCTTGATCGGTCAAACAAGAGTCACCTCCAAGCCGTCCCTTGAAGTTATTTGTGCTTTCACCGCTCGGAGCGAGCCATATTTGACGTTCAGCCAAGTTGAAATTCAAAAGGAAGAAAACTGCCTGAGATGCAAGATAACCCTGTATGTTATACGAGACAACTTTCTTGCCAGCATTAACAATTTTCACATACGAGATGTCGTACTTTTCATTTTCCTCCTCCTCCTCGTCATCGATGGTCTCGTAGACTTTTTCGTAGTTTGCCAAGCGGTTTCGGAAATCCGCTAGAGCTTCATTTCTGTCCATGTGCTTGTAATCCGGTCCCGACAACTTTAACCGGATATTTTTCTCAATGATAAAAGTGTCGGTGCATATTGATTCTAAGAACAACACCTTGATAGCACCTTGAGTTCGCTGGTTTATTGTTTCTACGATCCACTTCCGTCTGGCCTTGGTGCTATTGGTAGCATCAAATATACCTACCGATCCTGATCCATTCATGAGGTAGTCCAAAAGTTGATCCAAAGTCTCTTTGGCCCATTCTTCTCTACGTCTAAAATTCTCTTTGTTTTCGTGATCGAAAAATTTACTATCGTGCTGAGCTCCATTTCCTTCTAGCGGAATATTACTGGGCTTCTCATCGTTTTGTCTGCGAACGTTACCCACGTTGAAAATCTTAGTCTCATACTGCATCCAGTTGAGATACCGTTGCAGCTTTTTCGTTATATAGGACTTCCCACGCGCTGGAAGTCCAACGCATACTATAATTAACCCCATCTTGACGTCATACCCTTCATGCAGCTGATGCGTTAGAAGATCACTCAGCTCAGCCAAATTTA